>BPLR01007250.1:0-17371 GCA_021605095.1 Caerostris extrusa
TGCCATGAAAACTAGTCCAAGCCAAAAATTATCAAAGATGGCGGTGTGATTCGTAAAGGTTTGTAGAAGTCGCTGTATATCTTATACCAAAAAAATATATAATAATGTATTTTTAATGATTTTGATTATGAAATCATGATAAAAATTTTTTATCCTTAATTGTTATTACGTAAGACTATATAGAACATAATACAAAAATAACGGAATTTCAGATGTTGTGATATACTGAAACATTGTGGCATTGTTACATGTGGGAAAAATATGTTCTGATATTTTCTGAATGTAAAAAATTCTTATAAAAATTCTACTCATTCATTAATTGACACTAAATCGCAACAACCATCAATTTCTTCAAAAAAATAATAAACATATTTTAATAAAGTGTGTAACTCAGTTCTTTTAAAAACTTTTTTTTTTTCATAAACTGAAAAAGAATAAAAAACGTGATTTTATTTAGCGATATTTGGCGATTTTTTCATTTTCACCGGGTTTTTCGAAATAGTAGATCAGTATAAAAAAACTGACCCCCGTACTTGAGCCTTAAAAAAAGTTCTAAAATTTTTTTTTTTTATATACAGGGAAATATTCCAAAAAAAAAATTTTCAATATTTTTTCATGTTTTTCATTTTTCAATGTGATTTCGAATGTTCATGTCAGATTTTTCAACTTCTTAAACATCGACATGAATTATCAAAATTTTTATTCGGCCAAACTTCCTCACCATTATAAGTCACCAAAATAGCCAACCCTTGACGCCGAAATCCCTGTTTTCGCAACGTAATGTTTCGCTTATTACAAAAAGGATAATCAACCTTTTAAATGAATTTAAAATATTTCTTATACAAATCAAATTAAATAAAAATGTAAACAAAAAATTTATAAATCCCAATATTAATTAATAAAAATTAAATAAATATTTACATATTTTGTAAAAACACTTAACCTGGAAGTTATATTTATAGATAGATTCATTGAAGAAAAATTTTAATTAATAGAGAAAACTTATAAAATACTTAACGCGTTGAACATTGTGAAAATATGTTTGATGTATTTTATTTATTTATTTGAAAATAATTTATTATATTTTTTTTTTATTTTTAACAATCTGAGCAAATAATAATGATTATCAAGAATCACTTGGTGGAATTTTTTTTTTTTTTTTTTTTAAAATCTGGATTTTAGAGTTAAGCAAATAATATTACAAAATCTTATTATTTAACTAAATTCTTATAATTTTGTTTAGATATTTCAACTTGATTTTTCTTATTGATATAAAAGAAAAAAAAAAAATGTATAGAAAGCACTTTGATTTATTAATTTATATTTTGAACTAAAACGTGTTGGAAGTTTAATATAGATTTATTAATTAATATCAATCAATATTTAACATCTCTCTAGATAAATTTTCGGTATAAAAATTACGTTAGTCACTTCTTTTTAACTTTAACTGAAGCTAAAACACGGCATCATCTTCTATTTAAAGTCGGTGGTTAAATTTTTTTAACCTCAGCATGCCATTTTCTAAAACCGAATGATATCTGACATGGCGTGCCTGTTTTATTTCTATTTTTCCTCAATCCTGATGAACCAAACACAGCTGGAAGCATGTTATATGTGTCTCGTTTGACGTTTTAATTAAACTCAATGTTCCTTTTCAAATACCATAATAAGTTTTTCGCCTTCGGGTTTAATTAAAGCTGTATAAGTCAGAAGACATTTTCTTCACAAGCTTCTTGGCTCTATATACGAAGTTTTACCGCCAAGAAACGCTAACTTATGGTTGAATTTTGTTGCAGAACGAGTAATATTAAATTGGCTTTTAATATTAGTATACAGAAAATTAATAAGTTATTTCAGAGTTTCATTAAATATTATAAAAGAAAAGAATAAGAATTTATGGTACAGTCAGTATTGTCACCATGTTAAAAAAATGTGGAAAGGCACAATTCCAAAAGGAAAGATTGAGATTAAAAATATTGCAATTAAATTATTGATTCATATATCACAATATGGAATTTTAATTTGAAGATATTTTAAGAAGACCGCAGACATTCTTCTGAAGACATTTTAACGAGAAGAAGACATTTTTCAAAAGACAGAAGACATTTTCTTCACAAGTTGTTTGGTTCTATATAAGTTTTATCGCCAAGAAACTCTAACTTATGGTTGGATTTGTTGCAGCTCGAGAGTAATATTAAATTGGTTTTAGATTTGGTTTTAATATTAGTATACAGAATATTAATGAGTTATTTCAGAGTTTCATTATATATTATAAAAATAATGAAATATATGGTTAAGTCGGTATATTAAAAAAGTTGTGGATAGACACAATTTCAAAAGGAAAAGAATGAGATTAAAAATATTGCAATTAAATTACTGATTCATACATCTATAATACAGAATTTTGATAGAATATGTCTGTTTGAGAGTAAGCAATAAATCTCAAAATAAAAAGGAGATGTATTATAGGAAATTTATGAGATGGTATCACAAAAATTATTTACTTAAATCGCCAAATTTGGGATGCAAGAATATACACTCATGTCCATAAATTAAGGATAATGAAGTTCAGGCAAAAGAAAGAGACAGAAGCAAAACAATTTGACTTATTTTGAAAAGTCTATTTATTAAACAAAGGTAAAAGAGCAAAAAAGATGCTATATGTTTGACATAATTAATAAAAATTGCGATTTTTACTCCTGGAGCAAATTTCTCAAAAAAGAACCTATTTACAAAAAACAGTATAACATGGTTAGTATGATGGTTTAATATGGAGTATGTCTCCGGACGATGCAATACAGGCCTTACAACGCCTAGGTATGCTGAGTATCAAATTATCAATCTGATCTTGGGGAATATTACCACTCATCAAGCAATGCCCTCCGAAGTTCCGGTTGGCAGGTGGGAGGGTTGACGGGCTGCAATTCGTCGGCCAAGCATATCCCACACATGCTCTATTGATTCAAGTAAGGTGAGTACGCTGGCCAATCCATACGGGTGATATCCGCCAATTGAAGGAATTCGTTTACACCATGTTTGCACGGGGGAGGACGGGCGTTGTCATCCATAAACAGAAATTCAGCACCCATGGCGCCCCGAAACAAACGTACATGTAGTTCCAGAATGACATCCCGATAGATGTGGCCTGTCATCGTTACACTCTGACCATGCAGGTCAGTTCTGGAACCAAGAATAATTTCTTCCCCAAACGAGCCATCCCCTGCACCACCGTAACGGTGTCGTTCAATGGTTTTTCTCTTGGTGGTAACGGTACCTGGCACCACTGGCGTTCTCCATATAAAAGTCCAGCGAGAATCAGACTGCAAACTAAACCTGGACTCGTCGGAAAACATCACACAAAAAGACCACTGTTGCAGTGTCCTCAATGCATGCTCTCTACTCAGGTTAATCGCAGGCGACAGTGACTTGCAGTAAATGGAACACATCTGACAGGCCCATGAGCTTATAGACCGATGTGCCTAAGCGTCTATACACGGTCTGCCTTGAAACTGTCGTAGTTGAAGAGAGTTGACGAGACAGGTCTGATGCTGTGCTCCGTCTGTTTGTTTTGGCAGTAACTGCTAAATACCGGTCTTCATTCGGCGTTGTAACTCGCGGACGACCTGTGCTCTAACATCTACTCACATTACCATCATCTTGGAATCGTTGTCAAAGCCTGGAGATGACACTCTTTGCGATTTCAAGAGTTCCTCCGGATATTTCAGCTGGTACGTCCACATTCCAGTCGTCCGATAATTCTACCACGTAAAAAATCATCCAAATGCTTCCTTTGTGCCATAACTATGCGGTTATTGCACTGAAAGGCTTTTACAGTGCTTGTGTGAACAATTTTACTTCTTTGCCACCATTCATATATTGCCCCCTCTCTTACACTCTCGTCATTGTGACGTACTATCCGCGCCATCTGGTGGTTTCTTATAATTTGCATATTCTTCTTCAAGATGTGTGTGTAATTCTACAGGTGAAATTTTTTATTTTAGAATTCAATTTCTGTGTGATTCTGAATTATCCTTAATTTATGGACATGAGTGTAGTTGGCATATAATTATAAAACAAAAGTATATCTCACTAAAATAAATTTAAAAACAAATTAATTAAAAATAAAAACTGAAATTCTTTTAAAAAATTTCATTTCTGTGCAAACATCCTTCTTTCTCTGGACTGCAAATGAACTAACTGTGATTATTTGTTGTTGTTGTTTCTTATCCCACTTGATCTGACAGCAACATTTAATCCAAGTATATAAAGTGTGGATTCATGATAAAGGGTAAAAATGTAATTTCTTCTTATCCTTGATACCTTGCGGCACAAAAAAGACATGAAGCACCCAAAGGAGAAGTCTGACTTTACCCTAGCCGGCTACACTGGCATTGGGTACCCCATTACCCCACCCTCCTTACAGTTCTTACAGTTCCCCCCCCCTACAGTTCTTCCACCCCTCCTTACAGTTATTAAAATAGTGACGCTGTTCTATTCTAATAGTGCAAACTATTTTAATAGTGACAACGAGATTGTGGGGTTTTGCACGAATCCCCGAATAGTATGACCCCCGAGAGTTTTCCTGGGGTTCCCTCATAAGACACACAAATGTGACTAAAATATTCATGAAAGCCATCACACTTTTCTACACTTCATTAACTATTCCATTTTAATAGTGACACCGTTCTATTCTAATAGTTCTAACTATTCTAAGAGTGACAGCGAGGAGGTGTAGGTTTGCATTAATTCTGAACAGTCTGATAGGGTTTTCCTCTCTGTATCCCAGAAAGCCATCACACTTTTATATACTGCAGTAACTATTCGTTCAGTAACTATGTGAACAATGAGAATCTTTATAAGTAACTAAAAAACTTTCTTTGCGAGATAATTAAAAGCTACTATTCTTTGGTAGATGGAGAAAAGTATTAACACTATTTTTATCCAAACAGTTATAGCATTTTATTAAACAAGATTTCGCCACAATCAATTCTTTTTTTTTGGGTCCAATTCAATTCAATTTCTTTTGATGCCAACTTTCCAAATTTATTTGTATTAATAGAACCGAAACCTCTATAATGCTGCAACAAAGGGCTTAAAGAAGACTCTTCTGGAAATCATTTTATTGGCTGCTGTTGAAATATCCTTCCATGCGAAGAATGAAAAAAAAATCCCCATGCAATTCTCAATCGACAGTAGAAACCGAGTTTACTTTGTTGGCCAACTTTTATAAATGAAAACAGCGGAGACAAAAGCGTTTTCAAGGCTTGAAAGACGAAGATTTCGCCAATAACCCTTTTATAGTCTCTCCTAATGGTAAAACTTTCCCCGTTTGGAATTCCGTCTTTCTGTTTTATTTTCCCTTCGCCATCCACGACACAAAGTTTCAATTTCACGTTGACTCTCTATCAATCAAGGACAAAACCTGACCAAAAAAAAAAAAAAAAAAAATAAGCCAAAATACAATTCCGGCCTGTTTGATCCTGCCTGAAGCTTTCGACAAACGAAATGGAACAAAAAAAAAAAAAAATTGAATCGTTCCATTTTTCTTTGGTGGGGTAAAACGCTCGGATGAAATTAAACAATGGATGCCACTAAATAAGGCCTGTCCTTACATCCCTGGTAAAATTTATGACCAGGACAGACTAGAATAAGAGAACTAATCGTGCCTCCCCTGGGTCACTTCTGGCGCGCGAAATGACCAGCGGTGTTTTCTCTGGACAAAAGCAGGTAAAAAGCTTTTGTACCAGTTATATCACCAAGTTTTAAAGAGTTCGAAAGTTCTAGAACCATTAATCTTATTAGGGCTAGAGGATTACTCAATTTATTATTTTACTTATTTTGGATCCAATTGGATAAGATTTTGCTGTTTAGTTAATGATAAAATACACTTTTGGGGAAACTTTTAATTATGCTTACTGGAATTGAGAGTCAAGTTTTGTCCAAGTATATAAATGAAATAATTTTTCTAACAATATTCTTATTATAATATCAAGTAGATACCCAATTCTATTTGTTAAGTGTTAAAATGATATTTTGAATTTTCATACATCTTATCCAAATCGGAACTGAGCCCCAAAATTCAGAACCAAACAGGCTTACTGTTAATTTTAACATGCTAATGTTAATCCACTAACTACTAATACCAACTTAGTTCCAGCTAACTATTATTGATATTTTGTTTGATTAATTAATAATTAATTTTAAACAAATATTTAATATAAGCATTTGGCAATATTTACATAAAATAGTTATTTTGCAATGTATGTTTCACAGAATATATGGCAATGAATGGCCAGAAGCTCTACAGATTCCATGGGCTCCCTCATTCAATTATAGTGCGAATAATAAAAGAAAGCATGTATGACTTCCGAGTCGGACTAAATAAAGTCAACGTTAATGCAGGTCCCTTTTAAAGCCTCCTGCCTCTAGATGACAGTAGTTTCAGCTTTTCGGTTAGAGACAATAGTCCGTAGGACTAATTTATTTAATTTAACACCTAAATTTTTAATTAATATGGGGCATACATTTTAAAG
This sequence comes from Caerostris extrusa, assembly GCA_021605095.1. NCBI lineage: Eukaryota > Metazoa > Arthropoda > Arachnida > Araneae > Araneidae > Caerostris > Caerostris extrusa. The sequence goes on from BPLR01007250.1 coordinate 6,534, forward strand.
AATGCCTTGAAGTGCCCTAAATAAATATTTTTTTCATTATATATTTCATAATAAGAAAGTTCAAGATCCGGACTGGCTGACTTCCTGTTGCACTATTTGACAACTTTTACAAGTACTTGCATTTTGACTCATGCTGCCTAAAATTAACTTCATCTATGTGCTGTGTTCCGTACTAAAAATAAAAATCCCAAAATTTAAACTCCAAATAGCAAATTCTGTTGAAGTACTAAATCTTAATGGCAGATAATTCAGTTCATGAAAATTAGTTAGTGTTCACTCCCAATTAAAATCATAAGACATCTTTAGGTGGATTACTATTATTTAACATATGCACTATTTACTACTTCAGTTAGAATGTAAACTGATATCTGCTCCAAGCATTGCTAGAGTTTTGTATTCAGTTTGCAATTATAATAGATTCGTTATTATGTTTGAAGTTTGAGTACAGTTTTTTTTATGTAATAATTATTTTGTGTCTTAAAAATGGATTTTTCTGAAAATTTACTTTGGTCATAACATATTTAATATTATCATCATCAACAAAAATATTAATGCCCAGAAAATGACGAAAGTAGATTAGTTTTAAGTATCAGAAAGTATTATGGATATTATTATTTGGTAATTATAATTTCTTAACCATGCATTTCAAAAAATTTTAATTTCAACTATAAAGCAATGTTTATCCATTAAACAGAAATGTGTGATTCATGTTCGATTTTAATTTTAAAACTTTCAGGGTTTTAAATCTTTATGTTAAATATATTAGCCTTCCAGTTTATCTATTAATCTTTTGAAAATGTTATTTCGCCCCAAGTTGTGAACTATCATGCATGTTAAAATAAGTTTGTATAAACTATCTTACACTAAAAGTGGATATTAAAATATCATGTTGTAAAGAACAGTAAGAATAATGTACAATATTGTACCACAAGTTTTTACATAATAAGAATAAAACAGGAGCCTAAATAAATATTTTTCATTATATATTTCATAATAAGACAGACATATTGTATGTAGTTAATAGGTTTCCTCTTTCATTCTCCGTCTTATTACAAAGCACTTCCGAATACTCAGCTGCTTTACAATAGAAACCCATCTACTTCTGAATGGTCCGCAGTTTTCTTACAAAGAAACTCATCCCAAACAATCTCCTTTCGGATCATTTCATAAAGGAAAACTACTAATTACATTTTCGATCTGGAACCGAAACGCAGGCAGCAGAGGTTCGCATAACAACACAAAGCACCATGCCCGTGATTTATTTACATATTTCAAAAGTAGAAGTTGGCATCCGAAAATGCATTCACATTCATGACTAATGACTGCAGGGACATACCACTTCGAAATGAAAAGGAAGTTCATGCAGAAAGTACTCGGCGTTTCCAGGAAGAAAAAAGGAGATGAAACGGAGAGCTCCGTTGATGAATAACTGCATTCTTTCCCCTCAGGAGAAAGTATACATGATTACAGGGTTCAGTCTGGAAGCAGATTTATCTCTCAACGCTTTGGTTTCCTGACATGGGCACAGATTAACGCTCGTTTTTATTTTCTCTGAGGTAATATCTTCTTAAAACCCTCCTTTTTTCTTTGGGAAGTTTTTGAAAACTCAAGGGAATGATTATTCAATCTTGCAAAAAACAGGGGAACATTTTAGTCTGCTTAAGATCATGAGTCTGTAGATTTACATTAATTTACTATCTCGATTTTTTTCACTTTGTATAGATAATTCTAATTTCTATGTAAAAAAATGTTAAATTCAGAATTAAATATATTTTTATGCCATTTATTCATTTATACAATTACCATTGAAGGTGAAAACGCTAAATTTAATATTCAATGAACAAGGTTCAATCAACAGCTGGATAAGGTCAGTACTTGGAAGGTTACCATCAGGGAGCCATTCAGAGCTACCTAGTGTGTAGCGCATTGGATTTAATGTTACAAAAAATGACTAGTTTGAACTACGATAAAAGAAGACGAACTATAGTATCTAAACTAACTGACCTTCCAGTATTAGATAGTTCATAATTAAAATCTCTGTTTTTGACTTTGTCCTTTTTACTGTAACTTTGTTCATAGACCCCTCGCATAAATTTAAGACATTACTCTGTTGAAAATATAAAGGGACTAGAACTGTACTCAATTAATGTTCCTTCTAATTTCTTTCCTGAAGTACTAGACAGCAAGTTCACTTGTTTGGAAACTCAATCATTTTCTAATTTTTCTTTTCTTTTTTTTTTTTTTTGCAATAAATTAATTAAAATTTCCTATTTTCCCTTTTGTATATATTCGTATATGCTCCTATTCTGCTTAAAATTTTTGTGTTAATTTTTAAAAAAGCATAACAATTCAATGGACATAGACTAAAAGCTATGCCTTCAATAATCCAGAACAGTAAGCGTGTGGCTTCTTAGCCCAAGAGCTTCTTTCATCTTCCATTGATCTGTCCAAATTCTACTTGACTCGATGACACTTTCTTTTAAATATCAATCAATGTCCTCATGCATCAAAAAGTAAGACGTGAGGTTTATACACGTGGTAAACAAAACGTATTAGGATAATGATTATCAGGACAACAATTACATAAATATAAACAAGCTGAAAAGTAAATAAATTTAACAATGCACAACACTATTAAATAAATTAAATGAGTATACAACATAAATACAAATGCAAATAATCTAGAAAAATATCATATCAAAAGTTGAAAAAATAAACAACACATTAACAAAAAAATTTAGCGTTAAAACAAACCGTACCGTATCGAAGCAAATGTTTAGAATATAGACAAATATGTGAATATAAAAAGTATCTAAATATATACAGGGTGATTCAAAAGTTTGCTACGAAACAAAATGCGATAAAATAAGTTATATTAATCGGAAAGACATGCATATGGCAGTTTAATATTCCCCGTGGTGGGGGATTTTTGTATGACGTAAAAAAAAATTAAGTTCAAAATCTCAACTGTAAAAGGGCTCTACTTCAGGTAATTCTATAGAAGTGGTTTCAAAATAACACTCACATATTGCAAAGTTTGGATACCACAAAATTAAGGAATACTGCTTGCACATTTTCATATGCAAAAATAAAATATGGTGTATTTATTATGTCGGTGTGAATGAAAAATGCATTATTCAAGCTTTTCATTTTCGTCTGACGTTATTTGACATGAATAGCGGATACTTTAAACTACAGTTTGAAGAGCACTCTGAATGGCTCTATGAAAGTATCTGTATAAAATTCAATATGTTTATAACTACTGACAAGTGACAGACTAAAGTGCGGAACATTTTCACCGTAGACCTTTTCGTAAGGGAAGATTACCTTTATTTATTTAGCATTTTATGAACAGATAGAGGCATAAACAGCAAATGTTCAATATGCATACTATTTTACAATACTGAATCTAGTCGCGATGTTATACACGTACAACATGGGATAGCATAAAAATTAAAGATTTGGTGTTTGCAAACCGTCAATTTAGAATTAGAGACCTTGCTGATGATTTTGGAATTTCAAAAGGATCGTCAATTCCATTTGTCCCTCAAAACGCGTCAAATTTCGATTTGTACCGAAAACACTGAATGAGCCAGCTCACATTGCATTGATTCTTCGTGACGTTTTTCGCCAAAAATGAAGCCCATATTGATCCACAACCACCGTATTCCACCATGCGACTTCTGGTTATTCCCAAAACTCAAAAGACTACTCCGGAGGCATCGTTTTGAGTCGATTGAAGAGATTCAACGTGACGGGACTTTACCGCCGGGTGCCTTGAAGGCCATCCCCCCGCGATTTGACTTTTTAGCATGCATTAAGGATTGGAAAAAAAAGTTGGCATAAGTGCATTGTGTCCGGAGGGTTATGACTTTGAAAGCAATGAAATAAATTTGGAAGAAGAAAAAGAGTTTTGAAAAAAAAAAAAATAATAATTGGTCATACATTTTTGGGCACATTAGTATTTTACGACACAGCAAAGTAATTCACGATTTGTTTCATTACGTATTTCATGCAGAATATGTATTAATTTAGTTCAAATAAAACTCAAATAATCTTATTTAATTTCAGTATCGACATCATTTGCGGGGAAATGACTTTAAAAATGAAACGGGTGGTACTTCAGTGGATTCCTGGTCATTGTGGCATTTTTGAACGAGCAGGCCGATTGTCTAGCAAAATGAGGCTCAAAACTACTTCAAATGAGATCTTCGGCACTGTCACTCCATTTTATAAAACTATATATGAAACAAATAATGGCTAAAAAGCCACAAGTTGCAAATTCAAGATGGGATTAAATCCAAGCGTTGGAAGCTCAAAATCGTTTAACAATACTCAACAATCCGCGACGACATGCTGTCGCCCAGTTCCGTCTTCTGACTGGCCATGGCTGCCTAGCAAAGCATCTCCATCGCATTAAAATCATTTCGAACCCTGACTTCCACCCCCACCCCTCCCTATTTAATTCAGTAGATCCAGTTAACACAAACCAACTCCAAAGATGGTACGGTGCTTGACGGTGACTCGGAGAACCGCTTTACTGGCGTGGGAGAGAACAAAGGCAATGACTTCGGTCATCTTTGCATTTTTGGATGTTTATTCTTTTGTATTGTTTTTGTCTTGTTATTTTTTTTACTTGTATATGCCTTGCTATTGGAAATAAAAAAAAAATCTTATTTAATTTTAATTTGATGTTAAACCTGCATTATGAACAAACATTTGCTATTTTAAACATTTACTATGTAGCAGTTCGTAAATTCTGTAAATTCTCAAAATACAATAATACAGATACTCACAAGTTATTTAATTGCGTATTACGTATAAAATATGCATTTATTCAACCAAAATAATCTTATTTAATTTAAGTTTGTTATTAAAGCTGCACTATTAACAATCATTTACTATATCAAACATGTAATTCGTCAATTCTGTATATTCCCAATAAACAAAACAAGTACTCATAAGTTGTTTCATTACGTATTACATACAAAATATGCATCAATTCAACTCAAATTATCTTATTTAATTTAAATTTGCAATTAAAATTGCACTATAAACAAACATTTACAAATATTAAACACGTACTATACAGTAGTACGTAAATTCTATAAATTCCCCCCAAAATACAATAATACCTTCTGAACTCCTTCATAAATTCTGTGAAAATTGCAGTTTTTCAATAAAAAATTTCATGAGCAATTTATTTTATTACAAAATCATTTCTTTCAGTATAATATCTTTGTATCTCATATCAACATAATTTTTATTCATTTAATAATTCCGACGGAGGATTATCAATTTTTTTCAGAGAGGTATTTCAGAGTAAAATAACCTGTGCAATAACAAAAGGACACACAATAAGATGATCCCAGGTGATCCGAGAAGATCGATCACCACCATGTCAACTCGTTTTTGTCAAGGATGAATGTAATCCGTCCCAATAGCGGCCACGACAATGATTAACTGGATAATAAACATCACAAAATGTCCCTAAACAGCAAGACGAATTCAGATTATTATTTCAAAAATCCTTTTCTTTTTTTAGAGAATTAGCTGTCTATAAAGAGAATTTCACTGTAAAGATAGTAAAACAGATTTTCATAAACAATATTAAATAACAATAATTTACCCCCTTCTGCGTATATTCATGATTGAAATTAGAACTTGATGTAGTATCATCTGCTGTATCCTTGAGTTGTAGAGTTTACTATGAGGAATGTTATTAAGTAGTTGGCTTCAGTGTGTGTCTGCCTCTTAATATCTTCATCACTTTTTGAAATTCTTAGCCAAATAAGAATTTACTGCGATTGTAACGTCACGACCTATAGTAACCTTATAACGGCTTCAAGAAGAGGGGTCTCTTTCAGGTTAATAGGAACACTTTATTTATTTATTTACAAGTATTATTTATATAATGATTAGCTTGATAATAAACTTCAGAAAATGTTCGCGAGACAGGTTTGGATTAGTATTGTAAAAATCCTTTCTTGTTAAGAAACTTAGCTATCTATAATGGAAATTCACAAAATTATTTATTTTTAAATATTTTTTCATATATAAAAATCAAATATGTTAAGTATATCACAGTTCAATATAAGTTTTATCACTGATGGTAACTCACAAGTTATTTCTTTACGTATTACATTTAAAATATGCATTAATTCAACTCAAATTACCGTATTTAATTTAAATTTGTTAATAAAATTGCACCATGAACAAATATTTACTATATCAAACATGCACTATGAAGCAGTTCGTAAATTCTGTAAAATTCCAAAATACAATAATACCTTCTGAACTAATTCGTAATCTATGTGACTAATGTAGTTTTCCTATGCATTTTTTTATGTAATTTATTTTACTGTAAAATAATTTCTTTCAATATAATGTCTTTTTTAACTCATATCACCAAACGTTTTATTCAATTAGTAATCCTGACGAGCAAAGGGATTATTAAAGTTTTCAGAGAGGAATTTCTGTTTAAAATAACCTGTATTTACATGTTGTGTGAGAGTGACACATAATAAGATGATCCCAGGTGATCAGAGAGAAGATATCACCGCCATGTCATCCCGTTTTGTCAAAGAATGAATGTAATTTGTTCCAATAGCGGGGTCGACTATGATTAACTCGATAATAAGCATCACAAAATGTTCTTAACAGCGAGATTTGTTTAGATTATTATATTATAAATATTTTTTCAAGAGATTTAGCTATCTAAAAAGAAAATTTCACTGTAAAGTTTTGCATAAACATGTTTGGTAGCATGTACACACATGTCCATAAAAGGATAATGAAGTTCAGGCAAAGAAGAGACAGAAGCGAAACAAATTTGACTTATTTGTAAAGCCTATTTATTAAACAAAAGGTAAAAGAGCAAAAGATGCTATATGTTTGACATAATTAATAAAAATTGCGATTTTTACTCCCTGCAGCAAAATTTCAAAAAGAACCTATTTACAAAAAACAGTATAACATGGGTTAGTATGATGGTTAATATGGAGTATGTCTCCGGACGATGCAATACATGCCTTACAATGCCTAGGCATGCTGAGTATCAAATTATGAATCTGATCTTGGGCAATATTACACCACTCATCAAGCAAAAAGCCCTCCGAAGTTTCAGTTTACAGGTTGGAGGTTGACAGCTGTAATTCGTCGGCCAAGCATATCCCACACATGCTCTATTGGATTCAAGTCCGGTGAGTATGCCAGGCCGATCCATACGGGTGATATCCTCCAATTGAAGTCATTCGTCCACAATGTTTGCACGGTGAAGACTGGCCTTGTCATCCATAAACAGAAATTCAGCGCCCATGGCGCCCAGAAACAAACGTACATGTTGTTCAGAATGACATCCCGATAGATGTGGCTGTTATCGTTACACTCTGAACATGCAGGTCAGTTCTGGAACCAGAATAATTCTTCTCCCAAACGAGCCATCCTGCACCACCGTAACGGTGTCGTTCAATGATGTTCTCTTGGTGGCGTAACGGGTACCTGGCGCTCTCCATATGAAAGGCCGGCGAGAATCAGACTGCAAACTAAACCTGGACTCGTCGGAAAACATCACACCAGACCACTGTTGCGGTGTCCACAATGCATGCACTCTACTCCATGTTAATCGCAGGCGACAGTGGGTTGCGGTAAGTGGAAGAGATCTGACAGGCCTACGAGCATATAGACCAATGTGCCCTGAGCGTATGTTTACGGTCTGCCTTGAAACTGTCGTACCGATACCTGAAGAGAGCTGACAGGTCTGATCTGTCTGTTTCTTTTGGTAGTAACTGCTAAATATCGGTCCTCATTCGGCGTTGTAACTCGGGGCGACCTGTGCTGTAACATCTATTCACATTACCATCATCTTGGAATCGTTGCCAAAGCCTGGAGATGACACTCTGGACGATTCAAGTTCCTCGGATACTTCAGCTGGGTCGTCCACATTCCAGTCGTCCGATAATTCTACCCGTAAAAATCATCAAATGCTTCCTTTGTGCCATAACGGATATTGCTGAAAGGCTTTTTAAAGCGCTTGTGAAACAATTTTACTTCTTTTGCACACCATTCATATATGCCCCTCTCTCTTCACTCTCGTCATTGTGACGTACTATCCGCCATCTGGTGGTTTCCTGTAATTTGCATATTCTTCTTCAAGATGTGTGTGATAATTCTACAGGTGAAAATTTTTTATTTTAGAGTTCAATTTCTGTGTGATTCTGAATTATCCTTAATTTATGGACATGGTGTATATTCGCCATTGAAATTATAACTTCATCAAGTATCATCTGCTGTAACTTTGTGTTGTAGAAGTTTTCTACCTGGAACCAATATTAAAGTAGTTAGTGGTGTTAGTTTTTGTGTCGACTCTTATTAACTTCATCAATTTGAATTCTATCCAAATATAGAATTTCATAGGAGTTAAGGCCTTTTCTCACACGTAGAGTTATAAAGAAACTTTTTAGTTACAAAATGGAGCCTATTGTTTTCAATAATAAGTTGCCTATGCGGTTATCGCCAAGTCAACCTAAACAAACAAATAGCCCGCTGCAGTTACAAAATATGCACCTGGTTTTGGCGATTACATTTGAAGCGGAAAGAGACTTGTAGAAATCCGAATACAAGGATATTCTCAAGACCTATCAAAGCCAATAACCAACAAGAATATAATGAAATTTTAATAACTCTAGAGCTTCATGAAGGAACAATTGTTCATATACTACAAGAAAGCACTACCAATTCAGACAGAAGTCTGTTAAGTGATGGTTAAATTAACTGTTAAAAATATAAACTATTCCTTAGACACTCTTTTGGAGAGTTGAAAACAATATTTCTGTTTTTATATTTTGAAAAGCCAAACAATTTTAAAAAAGAACAACTGAGCAAGTGACTTGATATGGGGACAATAGCAATAGCTGCTATGTTTAGCAATACAAATTGTCAATTTTACAACACACAAACAAAATAAAATGAAAACATTTTTTTTATTTTGAATAAAAATTTCTCTTATTGCGAGAGGAGATTAATCTGTTTAAAAACTTATACTTTACTTATTTTTTTTTTTAATTATAGCTTCAGTTTGATGTGTCGCTTTAAGGTCATCTAGATCTCGCAAAGGACTAAACATTCTGGGACCTACAGTTTAAGTAGATTCGGAACCATTAACAAATATCCATGGCATCGCCTGGATTCGAACCTAAAGCATGTGATGCCAAAAAGAAAAAGGGTGCTAACCACTTGGCTCACTAAGCCTCCGCGGACGCCAAAAGTTGTTGCAGAGGCCACGGATCTCATATAAACCAGGCCAAACCAAAAAAGCATATATAAAAAGAACACTTTTTGAAAGTATTCTTTTCTCTTCTTAGATAATTAAAATGGCATAATCTTTTTATACCAAATGCAATACAATATTATTATTATACTTTGCCAGAGTGTTAGAGGATTTCATTTTCAATTTTTTCTTCTCAATTCAATTTAAGAGATCCAATTAAAGATTCAGTTTAGAAATTAATCTGTTTAAAAAATAGTAAACTGATACTTATTGCACTATTAAATAATTATACTGTTGCTTAAAAAAAATGAAGCTATATGTTTCACTTTTTTTTGAACGGACTTCTAACCAAGACTACGTCATGTTTTCAAACAAAAATATTTTAACATTTTATCCCATGAATAATAACATTTTAAAAATACTATTACTAAGTATACATATTCATTTACTCAATTCGTATTTGAAACAGTGTTAAACTTTAAAACATCCAAAATATTCATTTTTAAAAATGCACAAAGCAACTGAAATTGAGAAAGTCTTTATCCTTCAATTGAATGTCAAAATGCCTTCAAAAAATTCTTTCAAACAGTACTCAATTTTATATTTCTTGTTTATCGTAAATTCCACTTCCATTTTAGGATAATTCTTTAAAAGATTATGCTCGATATTGTTTCCAACATAGACCATAATCTTCAATTCTCCATCAATTATGTATAACAATTTTTAACCACCATGGCTACCGGTGACAATGCAAAATAAAAATGCTAAATTAAAAGATCGAAGAGATTAAGTTTAAATGTATAACCACTCCACACGTGCCACACTTGAAAAAAACATGAAATGTTTGCATGTATCACCATTATCGAATCGCGAAAAACGATGCCATTCTAGCGAAGATAAATTACGAGAATTCAGAATAGTAATACCAAATCTGGATGTTCAACAAATATTTCTTTTATCATTTACGGTGATAGGGCAACTCAATTATGCATTATCGATAAAAGGGCGTCTTGTTCGAAAAAAAAATGAAAATAAATTACCGTCTTGATAAAAGATAAGAATGTGTTTCTTTCAATTGTGAGATTGTTATTAATTGCGGAAATATTTCTCCATCTTAGGGTAAGGTAGGAAAACAAGTAAATTAAATCTGTGTTGTTCTTAAAGATAAATTCGTAACCAGATTGATTATTCTGATGTGCCACAGTTGCCTATCTGAGTGATATAAAATCGCTATTATATAATTTTGATTTCTCAAAAAAAGGACCACCTCTTTATGTGTGCTTTACTGACTACATGGAGCAATCATCATTATTTGTATATTCGGAGTACTAATGTAGCAACACTTTCTTGGAAGAAGTTTTGGCATTTCATTCCCGGAATGAAGAGAATATATTCTTTGACAATGCATAATAATAACATGTATCACTCAAATTTGACGGTAGACCAAGCAATGTGGGGTGATCTAACATGCAATTAGTGTTTTATACTAATGAGAACAACTTTCAACCAAATCTGTTGTGTGAATATTCAGTGTGAAGTGAGGCTTGAAATTAACGATTAGCAATACGTG
>BPLR01007251.1:0-143190 GCA_021605095.1 Caerostris extrusa
AATGGAAGCTATTGTATATAATTAATCATCTACGTATTTTAATTAATATATATATTATTACTTTAAAATAATGAAAAGACCACTAATTAAAAATCCACTATTACTCAAAAATAAAATTAATTAATTCTCGTGTACTCAAGTCTAAGAAAATTACGAAATGATTTTGCAACTTTATTGTGACATTCCAGAGAACAAAAGCGCCTTAAAAACTAAAATAACATCTTACGAAAAACACCTTCCCTATTTGTTCTAGAAACGTATTTTTCGCTCAAGATCAATAGATTGCCTTGCAAAACCATTTAAAGTCTCTCTTTTGCGTCATAAAAAATGTAATGGCTTTTTTGAGTAAATATTTATACCACGTAATACAACTAAGTAGTTCGTTTTAAAATTGCTATTCTTAGTACGTATTTTACGAATGAAAACAATTTTACACTTCATTAAAATATCATTAAAATATGATATTCATTAATATTTTTTTTTTTTTTTTTTTTTTTTTCATTTTAAGCATATACACAAAAGGAGCAAAATAATTTTGTATGTTTGAATAAACTTTTAGGGCTTGATGGCCAGTGACTAGAACTCTGGCTCTCAGCTCCCAGATTTCGGGTTCCCGAGTCCCGGCGATTTGCCATGGATATTTGTAGTGATTCGGAATCCACTTTAAACCGTACGTCCCACCTCTAATATAACAGTTCGACGTAGAGCTGACACCCTACGCCATAAAAAGAAAATTTCACTTGTCTTGGAATCTGTCAGTGGACAGACGGTCTTGGCCCACCATGGGGCTGTTGTACCACTGATGATGATGAATAAAATGTCAGTGCGTATGAAATAGTGAATGTATAGAACTGACTTTAACAATTAACATTTAACTGGAAACTATACAAAGTAATGTATAGAAAGTTTTAAATGCATGCCTGTATGTACTAAAGTTAAAATACTTGCTTTTTTACGAAATATTAGATGTTTGTAGATTTCAAATTAACTTTCATTTCGTGTACTTTAAAATTTGGTCATTAATTTATTTAAATATAATTTTTATGAGGAATTTTAAAAATATATAAGAACAACTTTCATGCATGTAAGTGCTCACTTATATTTTTTTTTAATTAAACTGTTTGCACACATATAAAGTTAAAAATAAAATAAATAAGTTTAAATAATATCCCTGATTCAAAATTGTATTAAAAACAAGTAATATAAAAAAAAAATTTAAGTGAATTCATACTTTTTTCATTGTATTACGAAGTGCTATAAATAAATTTCATTCATTTTTTTTACGTTTATCTGGCATATCTATTGTAGATACACGTAAAAATCTAAAAAAAACTAAAATTAATTAATTTAATTCAATTACTGAATTAATATTTGATAAAACTTTATTAATATCCAGTGTCCTCCTACAAGTTTCAAAAAAATGTATTTGAACTTGAGTGGATGGAATAAAAAGTATTTTATGAACGATTGAAATTTGAACAGATATATATAGGGAGAGTGTGAGCTAATAGAAGGAATTGAATAATAAATCTTCTAAATTACCCACTACCCATAAGTTTCATGGAAAATAAATACATCTGTCATACAAAATAAATACGTAAAAAATCATACATAAAAACAATGCATTAATTAGAAAAATAACGCTTCACAGTCATTAGAAATTACGAACTGAATTACGTCAGCATCTATATAAGTAGTAATTCCTACATTTCTTTTTTGTAGTAATTCACATTTCTTTTACGTAGTAATTCCTGTCTATATCTTTAATGATTCACACCTTCTACTTATCGATCTGGACTTAAAATATATGCAAGGAAAGAAACCAATGTTTACAATTGTAATCTTTTACGTTATATTTGGAGCTTAGATAATTTCTGAAGATAATCGTTAACATTTGAAATATTATACTTGAGTTTTATTTGTTCACTTCTGACGATGAACTCGACCATCTAGTTTAATAAAGATGTGAAGGTGTGTCAGATTGTAAATTCTTGTCGTTATGCAAAGGGCATCACTAATTCAATAAAAAGTTATTTAAGTCTATTGAATTTATTTTATCTTTTTTAATTAATTTGGCACGAGAACAAAAAGCATCTTTATTTCATTCCTTTTTTTCCCCCAATTCCTTCTATTAGCTCGACTCTCCTTATATATATCTTGTTCAAATTTTCAATCGTTAATAAAATACTTTTTATTCATCCACTCAAGTTCAAATGCATTTTTTTTTTGAACTTGGAGTGGATGACACTTGATATTAATGCAGGTTTTTTCAAATATTAAGTCAGTAATTAAATTTAATTCATTAATTTTTAGTTTCTTTTAAAATTTAAGTTGCATATATCTACCAAAGATGGCGCCAAGATAAACTTAAAAAATGAATGAAAATTATTTATAAAGGACTTTCTTCAATAGAGTGAAAACAAGTAATATAAAAAAATTGTAAGTCAATTCCTACTTTTTTTTCACTATATAACAGAAGTCCTTTATAAATAGTTTTCATTTTTTTTTTTTTTTTTTTTAAGTTTATCTGGCGGCATCTATTAGTAAGATATATGCAACTTAAATCTAAAAAAATATAATTAATTAATTTAATTTAATTAATGAATTAATATATGAAAAACTGTATTAACATCAAGTGTCATCCACTAGAAGTTAAAAAAATGTATTTGAATTTGAGTGAATGAAAAAAGTATTTTATTAACGATTGAAAATTTGAACAAGATATATATAGGGAGAGTGTGAGATATTGAAGGAATTGAAAAAAGTAGGAATTGACTTTAAAAAAAAAAAAATTTATATTACTTGTTATATATATAAATAGTGGAAATAATTTGGTAAATACATATAATATAGAGAAATTCTAAGAGAAACAATGTAAAAAATTTTTAAGTTGTTGTTGTTTCTTATCCCGCTTGGCTAGCCAAGCCCACGAGCCCGTACGTACTCATGATTGAAGGGGAAGGAAGAAGCTTCTGTTGTGATGGAGCACCCGTAGGTAGAAGTCTGACTTTGACTCCGTGACTCTCTTACAGTCATAGGAGACCGGGACCTACGGCTTAATGTGGATTCCGAACCACTACAAACATCCATGGCACCGCCGGGATTTGAACCCGAAACCTGTGGCCCCGAGCGCCAGAGCGCTGGACACTCGGCCATTCAGGTTCCAAATTTGTAAATGCCAACGGCACGCGATGTTCCCAGGTGGTCACCCACCCAAGTACTGACCGCGCCCAATGATGCTTGACTTCGGTGATCTAACGAGAACCGGTATATTCAGCATGGCATGGCCGTTGGCCTAAAGTTATAATTATAATTATTAACTAACTAACTAACTCCCTGGCACTCCTATGTTGGACCATGGCCTTTCGCCTACGGGCAGATTCCGAAACAGGAGATGTTTTCAGAATATGGGGGTAAGTTTGTCAGCCCTACGCCCAACGCTTCACAGTCATATGAGACCTGGGCCTGAATGGCCGCGTGTCTAGCGCTCTGGCGCTCAGTGCCACAGGTTTCCAGTGGTGCCATGGATGTTTTTGTGGTTCGGAATCCACTTTAAGCCGTAGATCCTGGTTACATATGACTGTAAGAGAATCACAGAGCCCAGTCAAACTTTTCACCCACATCATTCTCAAACTGCATAGGGGCAACTCTGCTCTAGGCGCAGTGATGTGATGTGGTATAGTTGTAGTAGTAGTAGTACTAATAGTCATATGAGCCCAACACTCTACATTCTACGGTTTAAAGGGGATTCCGAGCCATTACAAGCATCCATGGCACACAGCGCGAGAATTAGTTACTTGCCAATTATAACTATTATCATTTTTTTTTTTTTTTTTTTTTTTAGTTAGTGACTTTATTTGTTGAGAGATGATTCACCATTAATTCAATCAAGTGTTCCGGGCGGATAGGCCTGATGACCAATTGACTAACAATATAGTAGCTAGTTATTTCTTATTAAATTGTCAACCAAACTTAAAGTCATTTTCAGCTACGTAATTCAAAGAGACAGGTGTGACAATAATAAGATGCAAGAAGTGTCGATAATTTTTTATTAAAGATTTTCGGGTTCCTGAAAATCGAGGAAAAGAAGATCTAAGGTTAAACATACTTTTCATAATTTCTCGTGAGCATGGGTATAATTTTTCTAAGCGACGTTTTATTTAATATTAATACAAAGTACGTCAACAGAAATTTGAAATTCATGTTTTTAAGCATTTCCGTCTGAGGCATTACAATTCCTTTTTTATAGTAAATTGTACCAATACAAATTTATTGGCATTCATTTTAATTTTCCATGAGTTAAGTCGTTGTTTGGGCTATCTAATATGACTGTTAAAGACCAAAAAAATAAAAAGTGGTTCATTTGTAAGGAAAAAGAATGACTGCGCGATTTGCAAGTAAAAAAATTTTAATAGAGGTTGATTTGGTTTGTCGTTCTACGGTCATTTTGTGCACACTTTGGGCTAAATAAGTGTTAGACTATAGTTAAGACCTATAGTTTAACATGGATTCCAAACCACTAACAAACATCCATACCTACTTCCAGGACTCGAACGTGAAGCACCAAAGGCCAGAGAGCTAGTCAATTGGCCATCAAGCCGCTGTTAATAGTGGAGTTAACATCTAATGTTGTTGTTTTTTATCCCACTTAATAGACAGCAACATCTAGACCATGTCCAAGAACCCACGGGTCTCATGGAAGGAAGAAAATTGCGGCTGCTAAAAAGTTGTATTGGAGCACCCGTAGATAGAAGTCTGATTTGGCTCCGAGAAGTTCGCTCTTGCCGGATAGGATTATCAGCCCTACGACCAATGCTCTACAGTCATATTAGACCGAGACCAATGGTTTAAAGTAGATTTCGAACCACTACAAACATAAATGGCACCGCATGGACTTGAACCCGAAACCTAAGACACCGAGCGTCAAAGCGTTAGTCACTCGGCCATCAGACCCTGCAGTATCTAGTGAATCTCGTAGATATACAGTACAATTCCATAAGATGTATTAAGATTAATCCTTGTGGGAAGGAATTAAGATTAACCCTTGTAAAATACATGGTTGCATACAGGGTGGTTATAACTAAAGTGACCCTATTTAGAACCCTCTAGAACCCGTTCTACCTAACGGATTTTGATGATATTTGATATATACGGTATATGGACCATGGGAAAAAATTTCCACAATAAAAAATAGTTCACATTTTGACCACCAACGGGAATTGTGGCGCTTAAAAGAAGGACAAAAATTTGTCAAAACTTCAACATGTCCTCCATTCACATCAATTACATGTTGAAGCGCATTATAAAGTGTTCAATGGTAGAGCGAAGAAACTCTCGAGGTATTTCAGCAACATGGCGTGTAATACCGGATTTCAACTCAGGTAAAAGTCTAATTCCTCTTCCATAAACACAATCTTTTAAGAATCCCACAACCAGAAATCACAAGAATTTAAGTCGAGTGAACGAGGAGGCCAGGCATCCGGAAAAGCTCTGGATATTACACGATTCTCTGCAAAGTTAGCTGAAGCAGTTCTTTGACTTGGCGCCCAATGTGAGGAGTTGCTCCATCTTGCATGAAAACAGTGGTCTGCAAACATTGTCATTCCTGTGAAGCAGGAATGACCTGTTGTCGAAGGAGTTCATTGTACCATGTACTAGTGACAGAGTACTTTTTAGGAACTGACCGGACATTTAGACTGACAACCCTACCATTAGGTATATGGCCTTGGATCATCATGGGGCTATTGAGACGTTGGAGAAGAACAAGTAAAAAAATAATTATGTTTAAAACCTCAAGTTCAAAGCGTGTTTCTTACAGATTTTTGATTAAAACTTCCTAGCAAAGAATAGTTTTTCACGCAGTTTTTTTTTTTTTTTATAAATGTTTTATATGATTATCTGTTGTATCTGCTGCACCTCGATTTTGTATTTATATTCCACGTATGATTATATATTTATAACAGTAACACATATAATTGTGAGTTAATCTTAATATTTATCCTTTTTATCTAATTAAAACAATTCATATCAAGTGCTTAAAGCTAATGCTGGTAATGAAAGCATATTCGCATTCGATGCTGTTTTTTTTCCCTATTTTTTTGCCTTTCATTTGACCTTCTCACGTTGTTTATCAATGATTTCCATTCAAGCCGAGAATGAAATGTGTATGGTTTCAGGTTGGAAACTTCCTTGGAAGTGTTTGTCTTTCGTGATGCAGTGCGACACGAGAATTTGCAAAAGTGCCGAGAATAACTCTCACCTGTAGATTAAAGAAACTGCTGCTTGTTGTTCAGCTGAAGAATGTTATGAATGAACCATCGACATTGAATGGGTCGATGCTGCCCGTTTAAAGATGGTTCAGTGTTCCTTCCATGCGATTGGTTATTGAACTGTTTGTGGGTGGGGTTGATTCATTTTTTTCAAAGAAGCGACCGAAGAAAGTTTATAAACCTGTTTGCTGACGTCTTTTATTATTAAAAATAATCAAACTAATCTGGAAAAGTTATCGACCCAGACCTAGGAATAGTTATAAAAGTTATCTTATATATTATTATTGCACTTGATTTAAGCAATAATTGAATTTCACCCGATTATTAGGTCTTGTTGTGTGTGTGTGTGTGTGTGTGTGTGTGTGTGTGTGTGTGTGTGTGTGTGTTGTGTGTGTGTGTGTGTGCATTACTAATTTGAAAAAGTTATGTTAGTTTTAGTGATGTTACTGTAATTAAGATAAGGATAAATTTTTTTCTTGTTTTATACTAAGTTTAAGAAAAGTTTTTTTTTTTTTTAATATATATATATATAGTTACATGGCTTCAGAAATATTTTTTTGTTATCCCTGAAATTAAGAATCTGTAATCCTTGTATAAGATTTTCTGAACTTGTGCATGAAGAACATTAGATTCCTCCCATTACCCAATCTTTCTGACACATACAAACGCACGCATGCACACACACATGCACGCACACACATATATAAATGTATATCGATACATATATAAATATATATGTATATGTGTGACAGTTTAGTCTTTTCTATTGTTAAAGGTTAAATATTGATCAAAAACTTGTGATCTATTATACAGTGAGCATATACTATGTCTCGATGCATGGTCATTCAGTTGTAGAAATAGTTGGAGTTTTCTCATAAGACCAAGAAGAATTGGAGTTTTCTCATGGGTTTTCTTTTTCACAGTATCAAGAGCATGGGAAGAAGAATTATTGAGTATTTAAAGACTCACCTGTATCATACTTAACCTATGGAGGATCATAACTATAATCGATACAATGCCCCGAGCTTAGGGGACCTTAAGCGAAAAGAAATACAAATTCTATATTGAAGATTTTACTTTTAAAAAAATTAAAAATTAAACTTCGCTAACATTATTTATAATTACACTTTTCAAATCACAAAATTATTTATTTAAAATTTATTTCTAATTAACTATAAAATTATGTCTGTGAATACTTCGATGACTAAACATATTATTTCAAGCCTGCTTCCAAATAGTACTACTATACAAGCCGGCTTAGATTGAAGGTTTCTGGGAGAAGAAAGTATAACAGAGTGTTCTGGTAGAATCCTGCAATCATGTCTTCTAAAAGTACATTAGGTAAAAGAAGGCAAACTAAAAACTTTAAAAGGCAGGTTTTTTTATTATTATTATTATTATTATTATTATCATTTTGGATTTTAAATCTTCACCATAATAAAGAGTAAAAGAGAAGAAATCTTCAATGTATTTGTCAGAAAATTAGAGTTTGCCTTTCAAATATATGCCCAAACATTGAGGAAATCGCTAGGACACTTCAGGATCATGTTTCTGATAAACACAAAAATAAACAAACTTAACCTGCATTTCATTTTATTTATTTTTTTTTTTTTGATCGCATTACTTTTTTCTGTAATATTTGACTTAACTATTATAACATATTTCTCAGAAATTTATATATAGTGCGCCTACAATTATTTGTAGAATTTTAAATGTAATCCAACTTCAAAAGTTGATAACCGTTGGTATACAGGCACAGATAATTATTTAATCCATTCTTTTTTCTTGATGTTGAAGAAAACTTTATTTATATTTCAACGATTTGAGAGAAGCTCAAAAAATTATTTGAGTCAAGCGATTGTTGCAAGATCAACTCATATTTTCATCCAAACTTTACATAATATTTTTACATTTTCGGCTTTGAAATATTCGTTATATGGTTTAGGATTAATTTAGTTCTTTGATGGTTCGTAATATGGTTTAGGATTAATTTAGTTCTTTGATGGTCACAAAGAGATACAAAGAAAAATGAAACGTTGCATGAATTATTTTTAGCCATGCGTGAAATTGCTTCGAATAGTAATTTTCTAATGGAAAATCAATTAATTATTGAAATTGGTCATCCATTATGAAATTTATCCATTGGAATGGAGGATCAATCAATTTTTTGAACATTGTATTAATGGCGTTTGTAATAAAATGATTTCATATGTATGCAAAAATATTTCTGAATTTAAAGAAAAGTTTAAAAAATTTTAAAAGTGTTTGGTGCTCAAAATAAATCATTATCTCATTTTAACAGTTCTCATAATAATAAACGTATAAATGTACGACAAGTTAATGTATCAGCAACTAATAATTTCTGTGTTATTTGTTTTGTATGTATGTTTCATATATAAATATTTTATTTAATTATCCCTTATTATTTAATTATGAAAAACATTACATATCTATAGATAGATATAGATAGATTTTGGATATTGAACAACTTTTTAATTTTTGAAGACACTGAATGTGAAGTACTTTATTGTTTACATATAGCGAATGTTGTAATACTTCTATTATTCAATTTGATTGTGTTCCTCTGAAACAGTTTACATCGTAGAGGACGCTGTTGTATCTTTGTTATGGAAATTAATTGTAAATGTAATTAATTATTTTTAATATACAGGAAAACAGCAAAGATTGAAAAAATTCATTCATAAATGAGAACTGAGGAACGAAACTGAGAAAAACTCTACATAGAATAATTAAAATTGGCAAAGTGCACGAGAGATTTATTTTAAAATTCAAGACATTTTAATACTGACAATATTTGACCAAGGAGCCTGATGGCCGAATGGCTAGCGCTCTGGCGCTCGGTACCACGGGTATCGGGTTCGAATCCCTGCTTTGCCCATGGGTGTTTGTAGTGGTTCGGAATCCACTTTAAGCCGTAGGTCCTGGTTCTAATAGGACCGTAGAGCGCTGCGGGGGCATTGTTACTCCGCGTCGAAACTTTCAATATTTTTTATTTTATAATACTTTATTTATAACCTATTAATTTCTGCAAACCAAACCAAAATCGATTAAGTGTAGATAATGAGGATTATTTTAAGACAAACTGCAATCCGAAATCTGTGATATTTCATTAAATGAATACCGAAATATTGAAATTTATAAACAACAGATTACTTCTTCAAATAAAATTATACAATCCTGCACAATTATCCGATTCGAGGGCAGTGGTAATTGGCGCAGCTAGCATGCAGGGAGGCTGAGGTTTGAATACACTGGCGGCATTGTAGTCAGAACTGCTTTCAGAAACGAGAAGACTCGATGGTATTTGTGACAATGTGTATTACACGTCTCGCATCAATAATGACTGCCAGGCAAGAGTTTTTCAAATTTTTTCTCATATGACAGGCAAATGTGGGGATTTACACCTAAAAGGCCTCCTAGAAGGCACTATCCTCCCTTATCACCTTTCGATGGGCTGTTTGTGGTATAGATAAATAGAATATGAGGCCAATGATGTTAAACAAAATAATCCTGGAGAAATAAAATTTCTGTCTACGTCTATTTAAAGTTTTATATAAGTGATTATTATAAAATAATATAAGATTAATTTATTTATGTAACAATAGTTTTTATCTGTTTTTTTTTTTTTTTTTTTTTTTTTCTCTTTCCTAAACACAAATTGTTACAATATCTTTTGTCCATTTTTATAAATTTTGTGTTTCTCTCTCTTTCGGTTATTTTGACCCAAAATAATAGATTTGTTATCTTTGACAAAATCACTTTAATCATAATGGAAAAACTGTAGATTCCAAATTCATTCCATTTAAGTAATGTTGACTAAAAAAACCACATTTAGTAGAATTATTGCAGCAGTTTTGAATGTTTTCTTCTTCTCACTGCATTAAAAAAGAATTATTATCAACTTAACTTAAAAGTATTTTTGAACTTTGTTTTTTATTTTTTATTTATTTATTTTTAATTGCATATCTTGTGGCTCAACTCTCATTTCCACACTATTTATTTCTGCCCATCAATATGCTAACTGTAACTGCATATTGTTTTTGTTTTTATTTTCATCAGCTGGGTTTTCTGTTACTAAAATCAATTTTCGACAGTCGGCAAAAATAGTTTTATCTGTTATGAATGGCCCGACAAGTATGATATACATATTCCTTTTTTATGCTTTGTTAAAAGGATACACCTGAATATTTTAAATACATTCATTCGGGCATTTCCCATATCTTCGTACTGCGGTTCTGACGCTAGTTACTTTTCTGTTCTTAACTATGGCTGCACATTTAAGAGTTTCTCTTACTGTTGTTGTCTATTGTTTTTAAATACTATGTGCTGAAACTATATTCGCTGTCATTTAAATTACACTTTTTTACGCTTCTCTATGGGGACTTGTTTTGGGTGTTTCACAAAGAAAAATATGAGGTACATTACCTTTTCTGTAAATTAGATTCGATATTAAATTCTTGTAAAGTTCACATTTTAAAGTATTTTGTAATATTTTCTATAGAGTTATCATATGATTTATGTAACATATGTTTCTAAGAAATTTTTTTATTTCTAAGAATTAGTTGTCAATTGTTTTAAATATTCATTTGTTATTTTATGCCATATTTATTTTTTAAGATATCTTTATCTTTTATAAATTTGACAGTATGAAAGTTAGAATATTTTCATTATATTTCTTATGTAATTTATTCATATTTTAAAATTTGAAGCAGTATTTTTAAACTCAAAAATTATGATAACAAGTAATATATTTCCAAAATAACTTAAATGAAATTTAAAATTGTCTTTAAATGATTACAATGGAAAATCATTAAGCATATGGTTGTTTTGATAAAGATCTCTGTAATATTTTGATTATTTTATTATTACAAATGTATGTAATAAAATATATTTGTATGATTTTTTAATATAACATTTGTTTTACTGTTAAATTTTTTAAAACATTATTATTTATTTCTTATACCTTACAATCTGACAATTGTTAAAATTTAATTTTTTTTTCAGGAATCCATCAAGCAGAAGAAAATTTTTCGAATTGGAAAATCTCAGGAGGTAGTTGCTGAATATTTAACTTATTATAAAATTGCTCAGATGTGTGTAACTTTTTTTTGTGGCACATTAATTTGAATGAATAGTTTATGTGCTTATCTAGAAAAAAAAATACACCCAATTTTTGTGTGTTTCTTTCGTTTAACATATGTTTACATTTAAATAATATATTTCCAAACGTTTAAATAACACTTTTTTTTTTTTTTTTTTTTTTTAATTCCTAAACAAAGTTATATATATATATATGTGTTGACATCTTTTGATAGGTTTATTAAATGTTTTCAAAAAATCTTAAATGTGAGCATTAATCAGTATATTGATGAAGTAAAGCACCTGATTATAATAAAAAAATTTTAATTGCTTATTGATTTCATATGTAATAATTTAAATAGGATAGATTTTATTTGTTATTCATTTTCCCTATTGTAAGAGTTACCTTTTTGCATTTGTGTTTTTTTAATTTGAAATTTAAAATGTGATTAATTGAATCTATATATATCATATGTTATTCTTTTTAAAAAATATTCTCATCTAAACACTATTTTTTTTTATAGTGGGTATAATTATTCATAATTGTTTTTCTCAGGTATATTTATTTAATATTGCATACCATATGGTTAGGTGTAGATATAATCATGTAATATTAAACATTCTTGTGTCCTCTTTTTATTTAATAGCCTCATTAACAGGATTTTACATTTCAATAAAATTCTAGAGATAGATTTATTTTATTTAGAAAAGTTAGTCCAACAACAGTAAATTTTTTTTTTTTTAATTAAGATTATGTAAGTTATAATTAATAGTACATAAGCATATTTTTCATATTTTTGTCTACTTTTATTTATTTGTATTAGTCATTATAATTATTGAGATATTTATTTATAATAATTGTGTAATACAAAAAAGGTGGTAAAATAGTAGGAAAGTTAAATAAATTAATTTACAATAAAGATTATGAGTGTTAACAGTTAATCAACTTTGAAGACAACCTGTTTATTAGTTTTTTTTTAACGCTTTTTATTTAGTTTAGTACATCATATAATTTGTCTATAGCAAACTTTATAATTATTAGTAACTTTAATTCTACAATATGATTTTTGTGTAGCTGTTTTTTAGTTCTTTTAATTTGCATATTGTTTTAAATCTTTTATTTTCTGTATGCTTAATTTATGTTCTTAAGCATGATATTAGTTTATTTCTGTTTTATTTATTTTGTAGTTTTCTTTGCAGTATTTATTTTCATATGTATATCATTTGGTTGGATGAAACACAATTGCAAGTTCTTGATGATAACCTATAAGGGTAATTCTATATCATTTTATTCATTTTAAGTTACTCAAAAGTAGCATATATATTGATTTTATTAGATGTAACAATACTTATTGCCTAAAATATTGTAATTTTATAGGTTTTATTAAAAAGAATATTTGATTCTTGTAGATTTATTTTCCTTTTTGACATAGATTTCTATTTTAATTAATTCATTGATTCTGGGAACAATGAAATGTCTGATTGTGAAAAGTGACAAATAAAATATTTTCCTTTATTGGCTATAAGATATTTGTTAGTAGCACATTGACATTGAAAAACTGTTAAACTGGATTATTATATTTAATAGCTGTTAATATTGACCATTTTTTGTGTCAACATAGCATAGTAAACAAAAATATAATTCAAATCACTCTTTTGAGGGATTCAAATTATGTTTTGTTATAACATTATATTAATATCACATACATTACATTACATTGTGTACGTAATGTGCATGTATATGTGTATTACATATGTGATATTAATGTAATGTAGTATGTTCAATGAAATGAAAAATAGGATATGTATAGGATAATATCTATTTAAAATGATATGAAATCTATTTATTATTCAAATAGCTACCTCAAGATGAAGAGGAATTTTTGGAGCTTGAGCAAAGAGCTGAGAATGCAGCTCAAACACCCACCTCTGCTAAAGAAGGAGCTTCTGAAAAAACAAAACCAGCAAAACTTACCTTCAAGAAAGCAAATTTTGGATGGTTAAAAATGATAATGAAATGCTTTCAGGGTATAAATATTGTTTATTAACAAAAGATCCTTAGTCGTAAGAAATGAACTTTAAATGCTCTGTGTAAATGAAATTATTATCAATTAATTATTAACTATTAGAAACTGATATAATTATTCATTATGATAAGGAATGATATTAACATGAATTGTGAAAAACAATAAAATGTTATGCTGTTATTTACTTTTAAAAAAATTTAAATTTAAAATGTATGCTTTCTTGTTGCACTTATATTTTTAAAAAATTATTGCTCTATTTGGAAATGCAAACATTTATTTATTAACTTATAAATTTTTAATATCAAAGTTAGAACGAGTAATTATAAGCCTAAGTTTGTACAAATTTTGCTTATTAACATCATTTGATTGTTCATTGAAATATTTTTATTAGGTGGAAAATAAAGAGATAAAATTTTTTTTTTTTTTTTTTTTAAATCAAAAACCAATTTCATAGTTAATTTGAATATAGATATTTTTTAAAGTTTTCAATGAATGTGTATAGAAGTTTATATGAATGAAATTTATTTAATTTTGCACTCTTGTAGTGGAAAAATATGCCACTTTTTTAAAATTCTTTTATGAATTAATGTAACTGAGGTTGGTTGTGTTATAAAAAGAAATTGGGCACACATTCTTAAGAGTATTTAAGAGAGAGGAAGCACTTTAATAATGTCAATGTATGTTTTTCAGGGCTCTTTCATCATCTTAAGAATATGAAATCACCTGCTGATTCTGTTATGCCACTTTTAAACAGTAAGCTCATATTTTAAGGTTGATTCAGGTTTTTTTGTTTTTGTTTTTTCCCATGTAAAAAGTCTTAGAAAAATATTTTTAATTTGGATTATTTTAATTTATTTATTTTTAATTTTATAACAAATTTATTCTATTCTACAATTATCATTGGAAGATGCTTTTGAATAATTGACAATGTCTTGGTGTTTTTTTTTTTTTTAGAGCTGTTAACTTGATTTTTCTATTACTTTTTAGTACATTATGAATGCTTAGAAGAAATCTTCAGTGACATTTATATTAAATTTTTAGAATTTACATTTTTTTAATAAAATTATCTGATACTTCATTATTTTTTAGCTATGAACTAACAATATTTAAGTTGTTGAATATCATGAAACATAATTATTTTATTTTAACATATTTAATTTACATATTGTATCCCAATGATTGCTTAGTATGATTAAGACTTTGTTTTGTTTTTTAAAAAATTAATGTTTTTCTAGTTAACATATATTGCTAATTACAGAAAGTTAAGAAAAACACTTAACCTTACTAATTTTTTGATTGATAAAACTTAAAATTCAATCTGACACTTTATTTGTACTCGTATTTTGTTTAATCGAGAGTTTTTTTGCATACCGTATTTTGGACCTCCGTTAGCTTTTTTCTCCTAGCACGCATGCTCATAGGAAACATTATTACAGATACGCATGCGCAATTTCCTATGAGCATGCGCGCTAGGGAGAAAAGCTAACGGAGGTCCAAAATACGGTATGCAAAAACTCTCTATTATTTGAAATAATTGTTTTTGAAATGGAAATATATATATATATTTTTTTTTCAAGGAGAAAATTCTTTTTGCTGACACCTGCAGCAACACAGGCAGCCAAAAATGGGATCAATTAAGCACTGGAGCTACCCCTGGTTCTTCTGTTGATCTGGAATGGGAAAATGAAATTGGTAAATTAAAAAAAGATACTAAAGAATAAGTTCTAATTTACAGAATAAGAATGTCTTTTCTTTGAATAAAACCTTTCACCTTTTACATATATAATCTGTGTACATGTTATGTGTTAATATAATAGGAATTTTTCTGTGAAAATGATGATACATTAGTTAAGATTTTTAAAGTTCTTTCCCTTAGTTTCTATAAAAACTAGATATGTTATATAAATAGGTTTGTAGTTTTACTTTATTAATTATTAAGGTATGTAAATGATTCCAAATATTATTTTTAAATCTGCCATTGTTGTTTTGTTCTTTGGTGAAAAGGTGTTCTAAAATATTCACAGTGGAAAATAAGTAGAAATGCTATAGCCTAATATTTCATGGTTTCCTTTTGAGCAGAATTTATTTAATTCATTAAACAGATTTAAAAGTATTAATCATTAAAATAAAAAAATACCTTAAAGAATAAAAATAGGAATTAGTTTGATGTTTAAACAAAATTATATAGCTTTCATTATTTTTTAAATATTTTATACTATCAGCTTTAAAGAAATAAGTATATTGAGTATATGAATTGTTTTAAGGAAATTTTGGACTGCATTTTGCAACTATTTTATGTGATTACTTAGTTACAAATTTTTAATTATTTTAAAGGTTTCAATTCCTCCAACTTTGGTGCTACAGAGGAGCTCCAGTGGACGGTGCTAACAGAAAATACCAACAATTCTTACAGGTCATCTCCACTTTCAAACAGCAATGGACTGGAATGGGATGGAGACTTTACAAGGTGTTTTTTTTTTTTTTCATTCATAATTTATTATTCAAATGTGTATGTTGATATTAGCATATGAATGATTTTCTAAGATGTCATTTTTAAATTATATGAAGGAAGAACTTTTTTTTTAAATCTTGAGATAAACTTGCTCAAAATTATGCCAAATGCTGTATTTATTTATATTTATAATTATGTGCATTTTTTTTTTCCTGATATAAATAAAAATTCCTAACTATTTTTTAATTAATTTTTGTATAATGTTGTTATAGCTCATAAGTTTCTTACTGCATTTTTTTAAATCATGTTACTAATGAATGAAAAATAAGTATCTTCATATGTAAGTGACTATCTTCATCCAAATTTTAAGATAAAAATTTTAATTTAAAAATTATTCTTCTAAAATTGATTTTGTCATAGGTAGTTTTAATTTACTACAATTATAAATCCAAATTGTATATAAAAGTCTCTCTTCACATTTTTATATAGATATATATTAGTAACATATAGAGAATTATTACCATAATCAAAATTTACACCTATTTAAAAGTTAGTTTTTCCAAGTTCAGATACATCAAATTTACTTTTTATCAAATTAACTATATTTGCAAAAACAATATCATCTACTTGCACAATCAAAATAACATTGTTAAATTTTTACACACAATTGCACCATTATGTAACGAATCCTTGTTACCTCTGGTGCAAGCTGTAAATACTTATTAAGATATCAAACTGTATTTTCAAATCCTTTTATTTCATGTCCTGTAGTTGTCTCATATAAATCAATATAAACCATATGAAAATTTCACATCTAATTGTACATTGATTGTACCAATGCAACGTGAATACCAATAATATAAAATGTAACTTAGCAATTGTAAAATTAACTACAAGAGAAAATATCTTTGCAAAATCAATTCCTGTCCTTTGCCTAAAATCTTGTGCTACTAATTTAGCTTTGTATTTCTTTGGTATATTTTCTCTAAACTAAATACTCATTTATTTTCTATTATAAGAATATTATTTGGTGGATCAACTAGATCCTACATTACAAGAATTCTCACATTGCATTGATCCATTTTGATTTATTTGGATTAAACTGCTTTTTTTCGTATGATTTAGGATTTTCTACTACATATTATTCATACTGTAATATGTCATCCAATTGATCATTCGAAGGATATTCAATACATTGAAAACTAGTTACATTCTTCACTTTTAGGATTTAAAATATTAAATTTAAAAATTAAATTTATCTTGAGATAAATTTTATTTAATCTTCATCACTATATTTCTTGACAACCTTTAAAGATCTTAGTGTTTGCGTTATCAAAGATTCTATACCTTAATAGATAGTTGTATATGCCTGCTATTTACAATTAATTTCTTGTCTTTCTCAGATGCACTGTCAGGTTATGTAATGGCTGTTCTACATATGAATTCCTACATCTACAATTCATGAGGATTACTTTCATATCCTCTTTCCAAAATGCATAATTAAAGTTTGAAAGCTTAAGGAATTAAATTATATAACCACAAAAGTTCCACCATTTTGACAAATTCAAACTTTTTGGATCAACTGAACTATTTCCTTATTGCTATTAAAAAAATCCTAAAGTCAATGACACACTGATCCTATCGCTCATAACCTTGTGAATGTGTGTAAAAGCAGCATAAATAAACATTTTCAGCATTTATTATTTGTATTTTAAAGTAGATTAAAAAAGTACATTTATCACATACTTAGTCATTTCCGAAAACTCAACTTGCATGATTCATGCAAACTACTTTCTACCCTTCTTAATATGCATAATTCACACAAACTGACTTTTACAATAAAAGGCTGTCATTTATCCTGAACAGCATTGTTCGAGGATCAAACTAATTTTCTAACAAACTAGCTATTTTTCTTTTCGGTGGGAAGACCAAACTAATCTGAACAACCAACACTTATTAGCAACTGTTACATGAAAGGAAATTATCTATTATTTCTATTGATGATCACAAATACTTTTGTAATTTATTACATTCATAAAATAATTAGGTGAAAGAAAATATTATATGTTATGTTATATATATTTAATATTACAAAATATTGAAAATACTAAATTAATATAACAAATTAAAAATCACTATATATATATATATATGCATTTGATGGTATTCTTTTTCCTCTGCACATAGAGTTAACTTTCTGTTCATATTTTGATAGTTATCTAATTATTGTTTTATTTCGACATCTGGTCATAGAATTAGCTTAGAATTACATTTTTAAAAATCTGGCAATGACTATAATTTTCTGTAGAAATTGGCATAATTTGCTGTCTGAAATATATAGAGAAAGATTTCCTTAATGTGACTTTCAAAGCTTCCATTTTAATCATTTGCTTCACTACTTATATTCATTTTTTCATAACTAACTTAGATTAAATTGTTCTTCTCTTATTAGAACTAATTCTAACCTAATTTGATCTTCACATTCAATTTGTAGATGTTCATAACATTTTACTATTTTTTATTAAATTGCTATATTTTTAGGCTATGTTGCTGTTGTAGTCTTTGGTGTTATTTCTCTGAGATATTTCCATATATAAGCTAAAAATGTTTAGAATTTTTTCTAAAGGTAAATTATAGGAATCGGCTTATATACAGATTGCTAAAAACATCAACAATAAATCACTAAATATAACATGTTTATATTTCTAAGTTTATGGAAGAAAAATTAATTTTAAATGAAAGGAGTCAATCCTTGTATGATAATTAATTCTTTTATTTTCGAAATTGTTTATATTGCTAGTTTGTTTGCATCATCAGCAAGATGAAAATTTTGATATTGTTGAAATTTTCATCCATTATCTTAAGCTATCAAAACATACACCAGAAATAATAATAAATTTCCATAAATAACGGATGTTACACGACCTCTCCCCTCCCCATCCATCTTATATTTGGAAATATACGATATTTGACATTTGATAATGCAAGGTCTTCCAAGATTTTTCCTTGTTATTGCTTTTCACAGATGATAAATGCTCTGGTATTTTGAGTTGCTATATAATATAAATATATATATAGAGAGAGAGATAGATAGATAGATAGATTAAAATTCAAGCTTTTACTATCTACAGCATTACTCGTGTATTTACTAGTAGAGTGTCGTCAAAAGCAAGAATATTTAATACTAATATTATAATATACATAAAATTCTATTTATTATATATATAAGTCAAAGACAGTTAAGAATTGCAAATATAAAAAGTTATCTCTTAAGTATGTCTCACAGAATTTAATAATTAAAGAGACCATGTTTAAGTTTTAACTAAAAAAAATAATTTAATTAAAAATATTTATATTTGTTTTTAGGTTCATGTTAATTTTTTAAAGCCGTACTTGTAGCTAAAATTTTCTTGAATTTTAAATAAATATATTTTAGTTGTTACTATTATAAATATAAGATGAAATAGTTGTTAATAATAATTTAGCATCTGATTGTGATTTAAAAGTCAACAGATGTGATTGTTATTAATTTGAAATTATCTAATTAGAATTAATTAGTTTAGATATTTTACTAATGAATACGTGTTTTCAACATCTATCAATATTTTTTGTAGTGTTGATGTATCAGAAATAGTTGCTGAAACTCAAAAGGCTAACTTCTGAATTAGATGATAACAGCATTCAGGAATCCACCAATAATAAAATTAGAGACATAGAAAACAATTACTGACCTTGTACATTGCATGGCATGCATGGGATCATAGTGTAAGTATCTGTTTATGTGTTGAAAATTTGTTACATTAATTGTTTTTCTACATATAGTTTGAATTCTTGCATTTAAAATGGCATGTTTATTAAAAATTCATGGCTGTAATTAAAAATTATCAAAAGAATAATTATGTAAATTTTGATCTATTTTTGTACAATTAAAACAGGCTATCCATATGTGATCATTATTTTTATAATATAGTTTCATTGAAGAAATTTTCAATATTTTATCTTTGGAAATCCTGGAAATAAATTAATATAAATATTATAAGTGATTCTGAAGAATTTTTTTTTTAAAAACTTTGAAAAATTTTCAAAGAAGTTCTGTTAATTTAAAAAATATGTTAATTTATTATTAAAGTAAACCTATCTTTTAATTTGGCATTTGAGAATTTGGCACATTCTATAATCCAGCACCGATAGAGCCATCGATTTTGTATGGATTTGGGCATTTGTTGACCTTGGATCACCAGATAGCAACACAATGCTGCTTGCATTCATCAGATATTTATGTTGTTTACCCAGGTTTAAAATGTGCTTAAACACATATGTGTATATTTTAGTTTTTATCTAGGGTGCTTAAGCTTTGTTATCCTCCTTAAAACTATATTGATGATTTGGCAAAAAAACTAATCCAGCATGGCCATGGTCTCTAACATGCCAGATTGAAGAGAGGTTACTGTAATAGGAAATGAGTTATAAATTTAGATCCTATATATAAAATATTAATTAAGCATTATATTATTTATGTTTCAATTAATCAATTTGATGGATTTTTTCTTATTACATAACTTTAAAAAAAAAAATTTTTACTAAAACATGTTGAGCTCTCTAGTTACAAACAGTATTCTCCCATACTTAAAAGTATTTTGTTTCTCTAGTTTTTAGGTCACCTAGAGCTTATTGTAAGCAGAGTGTACTTGATATGCCAAGTGTAATTGTACATCAACTTCCCATTTATTTTAAAGAGTGCACATGGAGCAACTATGGAAGGTCCTTTGAAATCAGGGGGTTATTCAATTGGCAGTTGTTACAATGGAAGCAGTATTGTGGATTACTGCAACAGGTATATTTTTCTACGGTTGTGGATGAAATGAAATTGGCTTTTAAAATTCTATGTATAAAAATACTTATTTTTAAAAAATATGTTTAATTGGTAAATTTATTGTTACTAAATCATCATATTTATTTGTATATGAAGCATTTTTAACATGTCTGCATTTATTTTAGAGTAAGGGGTTCTGTTTCTTTTTTGCTCCATAAACATTTTTTTTTTTTAATAATATTTGCTAAATGCATAAAATAAATTCCTAGTTATTCAATTATACATAAAAGGTAAAATAATTAAAAAGTGTGTTACTGTAATAATATATGGTTATTTTCTAGCTTATTAAATGATAATAAAATGCAGTATAAAGACTGTATATTTCAAATTTTTAATGAAAAACTTGCCAGTGTGAATACTGTTGTTTATCTTGAATTGATAAAAGTTATGTGTTATTTTTATTACAATTATCAGGTATTAAAAATATCAGGTACAACTAGTACTATTATAATTTAATGCATTTATTCATATGAGAAATGCTGGATTTAATTAGAGATGGGTTTTTTTTTTCTCCCCTTATCTAACAAAGAAGCAAGTCCTTATGTTAAAGACCCACCTTTCAATGATTTTCAAAGAAAATTGAGTTTGAAAATTTTAAGCATTTTTATATTAATGAAGTGCTATGCAGCCAAGCGATTGCATGTAGTGGTTAACATTGAAAAAGTAATGTAGCACAACTAAACGTATTTTCTATTATAAGCGCTTATGTATATTGATCAATTGTGTAAAAAAATTACTTTTCGTATAAAATAATATTTTTGTTATTTGCATTAAATGGTAATTTTTTCCCATGTAAATTTTTGTGAGTGATCTATTTTTTAAATGTTAGAAAAATACACATTATATGAGTTTTTGAATCTTGGGTCATTATTTTACAGGAGTATATTTAATTGCATTTGTAGTGAAGTGATATTAGCAGAAAATGTATTTCAACGCCATTGATATATATAGTAAAAATGGTAGAGTCAATATGTTTCATTGCAACTGGAACACTTTATGAACACGGGATTTATGTATTAATCGAGATTTAAATATATCAACTGGGTAATAGACTATTCATGGTTATAAAAAATTTCAGTTTATTTCTCTGAAAAGACTGGCTCATTAATTTTCTCATTTGTTATTTCTATGTTAATTAAATAATTTTTTTTTCTCAATGTTGTAACTTATATTGTTTCTCAATGTTGTTTGATTATATTGCAATTTCTCCAAAGAGAATTCTAATTGAGTTTTCTGTTGTACAATATCCTGTAAGTATTTCAGATAAATTTTTCGGTTCATATAAAATGCAATTAAATGTTTTATTTCAATTGTTAAAACCATGAATGTGTCTTCAAACACTTTCATACAAAAAAAAAAAAAAAAGTTAGGTAATAATAAAAAAGTTTGTTTGACTAGACTTTTCGTAACGTGAAATAATAAAAGTAATTTTCTAGTAGAAATTACTTATTAATATATGTATTAATTTTGCTGTATTTGTTGTAATAAGAAACTAAAATGGGAAAGAAAACTATGCTGTGGTTAGAACTCACAACTTTAAAATGTTTAAAGTTTTCAAACTCTATTTTCACAAAAATTATTGAGACATAGATCCTTGGCCAGTTGATATTTTTATTCCTGGTCTACACCTAGTATTAATTTCAATTAGGTTGGTAGCAGACCATGATCTCTCTTTAAGAATTCTCTCTATCCAATCTATAGAGCACAAAAAGATGTTAGGAACCCCTATTATAGAGGCTTTTATTAATTTCATTATTATCAAAAAACATTTATCATAATTCTCATCTATTAAATTTGTTGATTAATAAAACACATGTAACTTTTGATAGAAGTATTATTTATGTGGGGCATATGCAATTATTTTAATTTTTGAATGTAATAAAAATCAAATATTTAAAAAAGTAAATTAATGCTACAGCACTATCATAAATGCTGAAAATAAAAAACTATTGGTGGCTATTACATCTGTAATATTTGTATATAAGCAGATTATTCTTTTAGTATACTTTCTTTAGAATTATAATATGCTTAAGATTTGTGAGTGAGAGAGATATACTAATCATATAATATTAAGATTTCTTTTTTTCATTTTCCTATTATTACATTGTTGTATGCAAATATTTTTGTTTTTTTACAATACTTAAATTGAAACTTTCGATTTCTTGTAAAATTTATTTTGAAATTCTAATTTAAAACTTAGTAACATTCCAATAAGGGTATAAATATTATACAATTATAGTCTAACCACTGATCATGTAGAAAATTGACAAGTAGCCAAGTCAGACGAATTCAAAAAGATCAATGTTATAGGAAAGAAAAATTCAATTAGGTGTTGTTTTAATTGCAAAAATTATTTTAATTTTTAATAATTAAAATTTTCAGATGACACACTATTAAAAAAATGTATATGAAACATTCTGCACTAACAATTGTACTATTTTTTTTTTTTTTTTCCAAAAAGCTTCTATCTGGCTAGCTCCCCTAACAAATAATCGATTTTTGCAGCTAAACTGAATGTTTACCATTCCACATGATCTGTGGTCGGACTATAGATTATGTAAAAAAAGAAAAAATTAGTTATGGTTTATATTTAAAACTAAAGTCGTGTACAAATATTGTAAAACTAAATGAAAGTAAATTCAATTTATCACAAATCTAATTGTAAAAATTGACTAAATAAAAAAAAAAAAATTTTTAATATGCTAATAATATTTTGAGTTTCAAATGTTCGTATTAGAAAAAGTTGAAGCGAAGTATTTACAAGTAAATATGGCATATTTCTTTAATAAGTGGGAAATATGTACATTTCATTGTACAAATTTTAAGCACTTTTTTGTATTATTTTTAATAAAATTTAATCTTTATTTTATTATTATAGTTGTCAATATTACTTTTTGCAAATAGTTGAACAAATCCATGAAAAATAAAATATAGTTTAAAGTATCCTTTAATTTTTTCTGCATTTAAAATAAAAAAAAAATTTTTGTTTTTTTGTAGAAATTCATTTTATTTATTTATTTATTATTATTATTATTTTTTTTTTTTTTTGAAGGAAAAAAAAAAATGGAAAATTTTACCTAACTTTATCTAGCTTTATAATTTTTTTAAAAAATAATGGGCTAACATATTTTTGATAATTACTGGGAGCTACATCATATTTCTTTTATAATTTATTTTTATCGTTATCATTTTTATTGTTTTTTAATTTCTCACTTGTAATATTTTTATCATGCACATTATTTGCATTTATATTTGTACTGGCTAACTGAGAAAGCTTTCTGAATGTATAAATAAAATCACATATCTAACTTATTTTAAAGGCTGTTTTTATGGGAATGCATTGTGCTTGAGAACATCTCTGCCAAACTAAATTCCTACTCTTTATTTCAATTCATTTCTAAAACAACCTTTCCTAATACTCATATCATAAAAAAAAAAAAAATCATTGATTTCAATTTATCTCTTATTAAATTCCTTTATCTTATTTTGTTAACTTATGTAAAGTTCAAATCATATTTCAATTACATAGTCCAATTTAATCAAAGGTGCCAAGTGTTACTATTTGTCTGTAATAATTATGGATTTATGGCATAAATTATGTATTTATGAAAGAGAAGCAAAAATACAGATTAATATATATATTTTTAATTTCTGTGTAATAAGATTTTTTTTTTCTGTTCTGATTACTAATGGACCTTAACTGAAACTTGATACCCTGAATGTAACATAACCTCTGTCTTAATTTATTTTATTGTACTTGGATTGTAATAAAATAGAATTTGTGTATTTTATCCTAATTTTTAAGGAACTGCATTTTCTCATGTGTCATAAAATCTAAAATTCTTCCAATTTTAATTTTTAAAATTATTGCAAATGAAATTTGTATTTAAATTGTTAATACAATAATCTCTCTTTAATCTGGCATTCAATAGTTTGGCACATTCTTTAATCCTGCACTAATCAAGCCTTTGCTTCCATCTGGATTTGGGGGTTTGTTGGCCTTAATCACAAGATGGCGACACAGTGCTGCTAGCATTTTCATTAAATATGTACATTTTTAAAATTTTTACCTGAAAGTGCTTTATTTTATATCCTCCTTTTTAAAATTATTATATTGATGCTTAATCTGGCACAGACCTTGTGGTCTCGAATGTGCCTAATTAAAGAGAGGTTACTGCATTATTATTAATTTTTATAAGCATATAATATAAATTCAAATTTAAAACTAATTTGTATGCTTTCTTTTTGTTAAAAATTTTATTTCAATTTGAAATTGTAAGCCTTATCCAGTGTATTAAAATTAATAATTTTTTAACTCACAAATATGTATAATGGAAACAAACTATTTTCTAGAATTCAATTGTAAACTTTAAAAACAAATTATTGTTTAAAATTTTTTGATATTTCTTGTCATACACCATTGATCCTAAACAATTTGATATAATAAAATTACTACAAAGAAATATCAGTGATAGAAACTTTAAACTTTTACACAATTAATTTCATATGCATTGCTACATACATCTACACTAAAACGTTCTGAATTTCTAGAAACAAATGTTAAAAATATATCACATTTATGCTAAAATTCTGGGTACTTGTTATGTAAAAAAATTTATGAGCTGTTGAAAGTTATTTTCAGAAATTGATTCCTATTTGAAATATCTGTGTATTTTTATTTTCCCACAACTGTATATATTTCTGTATACATATTACTCCCTAATGTACTGGCTCTCCTGTATACATTTACAAAGAACAAATCTGTGTTTGTGTCCAATATCAATGTATATCGTAATGTTCAAACAATCAGGTAACATGTACTGTGGAATTTCTTAGTTTTGTTACACTGTGAAATTTCTATGGTTCATTCTTTAACTGCTGCAAATGTTTCCAAAATCATTCAGCAAATTTTTACTTAGGTATAATAACTTTCTTTTAATCCAACATTTAATGGTCGACAGATTCTATAATCAGGCACCTTTCGAGCATTAATTTTCGTAAAAATTTTTTATTATTATTCAGGGGTTTGTTGGCTTTGACTGTCAAATGACGACATTATGCTGTTTGCATTTCGTCAGATATTTATTTATATTGTCTACTTGGGTTCAGAATGTACATAAATACAGTAAATATGTACATTTTAATCGTTTAAATTTTTTTGCTGAATTGATTTCCCTCTCAAAAGCTATAATTCAGCAAAATCTCTTCTCCAACATGGCCCAATGTCTCCTCCCATTGAACCCAATTAAAAAGAAATTATTGTATGTACATCTGATTTACCTAGTTGACTTATTTTTTTTATTAAGAAGTACGAATAAGTTACGAGAATATAATTTTCCGAGATTTTTTTTTATGTAATATGAATAACTCTGTAAGAAATTAATCATATATTTAAGGCATGACTGTGTTTTTTGTGTTTTAAAAATTCAAATTCAGTGGCCAAATATACAGTCAGCTGAAAAGTCCATTATTTTAAAAACATAATTTTTATGAGTTATCTACTGATGAGCAAATCTGGTTTATATGGCAAATATATATGCAGGCTTCCTTTTCCATTTTGAATTGAATCTTATTTGTTTTATATTTGAATTCTTATTTAAAAATGTTTTGTTTTAATCATTTTCTATTAATCTAAATATGGTATAAAGAAATTTTAATATTTGAATAGATCTTTTATCGATTTTTTGTAACATATATCCACACAATATATATATATATATATATATTCTTAATAATTATGCATTTAAATACTGAACTGCCAGCACAACATTGTGCAATGTTCACCTCATACTTTTATCCCAATTGGAAGTTTAGTTTTTAAGTTTTTATTTAATAAATTTTAAAAAAAGCATTCTCTAAAAACTATTTTTAGAATTTGTGAAACTATTAAACCAGTTTCTTATTTTTTTAACTACAAAAGATTGACATTGGTAACATTCTAAAAACTTTTTAATGAAATTGAAAATTTTAAAAGAAAACTGACCTAAAAATATATTTTAAATATGTATGTAATACTGTAAAAACACTCAATGTAAACAAAACACATATCAAAAGTTTTTTTTTTTTTTTTAATAAAATAATGCATCAATAGAGAAAGAATTATAAATGATGTTCATTATTTGTATCTACAGCTATGTGTATTATATTTTTGCAAGTTTAAATGATAAAATTGCTTATTTTAGCAAATATTTTACATATTCTTTTTAAAAAGACATTTCAGAAAGATAAAAAAAAAATTTTATTATTAATTTTTGCTACAAATTATATTGAAAAATATTGTGTCTGCTTTTTTGAATTCAGATAGAGAAAACAGACTTGGGATTATAGAAATTTCACAGTGGTATATAAAGCATTTAAATTGATCTTTTAATCTATAATTTATGCACCACTTCATGTATAGAGTATAAAACTGTTTTATGTGGATTATCCAGAAACTTTGTCTTCACTCCTCACACATTTTAATGTCCACTCCCCTTTTGTGTAAAAAATGAAAAATAAAAGTAGAAATCATTTCTCATAATCTAATTCATATAAATTGTTTTTCAAACTGACAAAAATTTGTATTTGAAAGAAATGAAAATATAGTTATATATCAAACACTGTTTGTTACATATTGAAAAATAAAATCTAACTAAAACATAGTTGTTTTTATTAATTATACAAAAATCAAATACATGGCAGTGATAAAAACTCTGTCAAAGAGTTAAAAAAAAAAAATGCCTCATTATGACAAACGTCAGTGTTTTTATTCTGTATTCATTTTTTTTAAAAATAAGCATTGAAAATAGCAATCAGCACATTTTCATTTTAATATTAATATTTAAAAGCTGGACACATCTAACAAACACAATGTAGGCACTTAAGCTCTCGCTCATTGAGGCTTTTTCTTCTTAACCTCGGTGCATAATCTCGCACTTGTCTTGAATCTCATCTTCATTGAGACCCAGGCAGTTGCCCCATTCCAACAAAGTAATCTTGTGATCATCATTAACATCACAGCTGTCCAGGAAAGGGGCAACGCAATGCTCCATGGCCATGAGAGGAGCTCGGATGGGGAACAGCTCATGTCTGGATACATGCCTATCATGAGGATGCACATCCAGGTCGCAGAACTTCCAGATGACTGCATTGACCCATCTTCTCTCCTGGCTCTTCTCCGCCTCCCTCTCTAGCTTGAGGGCTGGTCCCTGCAGGGCGTCCCTCCTCGCCATCTCCTGCATCACGTTGAACAGCCAGTCTCGCATACGGCGAGGGAAGTCCTCCAGTTCCTCGGAGGTGCACTCGCCGATGTCTGTCAATTGCATTCAATTCAATTTCATTAATTGTTTCATTTCTCGAGTGAATTTGGCTGCAAAAAAATCAAAACAGAGTTTACCTTTGCAAGGACCGTAGTAATCGATGTGGACGTGTTTGTACTTGTGCTGCTTGCACTCGTCCAAGCCTTCGGTGCAGAGGCATCTCATGCGATACAACTCGCAGTCGCTGTTCCAAGTCTCATTGTGGTTACTGCAAACCTGTTGAAAAGAATAAAACATTGTAAGAGTAATGAAATGGCAATAATAAGTCGGGGAAGGAAATATGTTTTTTATTCAAAAATAAATGTGTTTTTAAAATCTAATGGAGGAGTTTCATTTAAAGATTGGTTTCTGTCGGATACTAAAATTCCACGTCTAAAGCTGCGTCCAGATGAAGAAAATGAGACAAACGAGTAGTTTTCTCGAACCAATTATAAAAAGGTTTGTCTCAGTGTGGACAGAACCCTTGGAGTGAGTCAGGTCAGTCGGGGGGGAGGAATAGGGCCTGGGCCTAGAGGCTTATATACCCAAACACGAAGATGAAAAGATGTAGTAAATGTTAAAGGTAACCAGAAGGTATAGAAAAAGGGGGAGGTGGGACATGTGAGTGAGTCAAGTATCTCAGTCAACTGTCTGGCTCCGCTCAAGCAGAGTCGGTTTTTCTCACGTCAAAAGATTTCTCGCGCACATCATTGTTGCCACTCGCAGTGAGAGATATAATGTGGCTTGTTTCTCTTTCTTTTATAATGTGGCTTGTTTCGGTCAGACTTGGAGCGAGAACTACTCGTTCTCATGTCTGGACGTGGATTTAGAACATCAGTCAATCGAAAGTCCTATCTCCTGTATATTCATCCTTCAGATTGGCTAGCGTTCTACGGTGTGAATTTTAGTATCCGGTGGAAACTCCTTTAAGGAAAAAAGAACATACTTTTCTCCTTGAATCCTCTTCTGCTGCGCATTTTGAGACACAAGTGCACTTGGCTTTTCCGTCATCATCAATTTCGCATTGTTTTCCTGGACCACATTTATGCTTGGCGCACGGATCTATATTCAATCATGAAATAAAAATGGTTTATTATATGTAAATAATTTATCACACGTAAAATATTCAATCTCATCATTTGCAATAAATCTTTAAACTTTTCAGCTTACCTTCCACGTATCCTCCTTTAGGGGTATCAAAAGTTTCTAGAAGCATTTCACTTTCCAAAGTGTTCTTCTTCTTTTTGATTTCGTCATCTTTTTCATCATCCTGTAAGAAATCCAGGATATCTTTCTCGGCAGTGCTTTCTTTCAAAAGATGCTTTTTCTCCTTCTTTCTGTGAGCCTTTCATGAATATCAAATGGAACACATAAAAAAAAATGATATTGGAAAAAATAGGTATTTAAATGTTCTTTAAATAATAAAATATTTCATCTTATGTGAAAAATAAGAAAAATTGCAATAATTATTTTGCTAACAAAAATTTTCAAATCAAATTTTTTTTTTTTGTGTGTATTTCAGTGGCAAAAATCTTGCATTATTACTTTTTGTACGACATATGTAAAATAATTTATAAGGCTTTTTGATAAAATCTTCTGAATTATTTTATTACCCATAAAATTATAGGTATTGTTTTGAAAAATGGAGTTTTTAGTGTCATGGACGATTTTCAATTATTCTATTGGTTAATTTAAAAAAAAAAAAAAAAATAATTTCTTCCGTGATTTTTTTTTAAATTTATTTGGGTTTTTTTTTACACATAATATTTAATTTAGATTCATTTCACGAACTAATAATTATATATAATAAATAATAGTTTATAAATAATATTAATATAATATATAAATAATGTAAAATTGTTCTAAAAATAGATCTGGTGAAAGAAAAAAAAACAATTTTATTTCAAGGTGAAAATGAGATTTTTCAAAAGAAAATAAAATCGTTTGGAATTCTATAGTTATTTTATTTTTATTTTTTTTATGATTGCTGGTTATTCGATTTATTCTTACATTAAATTCTTTATTAATACATTAAATTTAATTTTATACGATAAATTTTTACAGTAAATTTAAAATTTCCTGTATATCGACCAAGCAGATTTTTTGTATTTTTTTTTTTTTTTTTTTTTTTTTTTTTTTTTTTTTTTTTGTTACAATTAAATTGAGAGGGGGAAAGGATTAACGAAGCAATCCGTGTTTGAGAACAAGGATAAAAACTAATGTTTATTTTAAATTCATAAATCTCCATAACCGTGACAGGTAGCTTTAAGAGTCCCGTGAGGTTAGGGAGAATTTTGCACTTGCTTTATATTATATATTTATACATTCGCTGGGTGCATTTAAAAATTATAATCTTAAGATGGAATAATTGTAAGCAATTGTAAATAATGATGATGATAAAGTGAATTCAAAACATTTATGAGTTATAAATGTAATCACAAAAATATTTACCTTTTTTAGATACTGCAGCAGTAACTATTAGCAGAAGTATAAAAATTTTATACAGCTCCATATTCGACAGAAACTAGAGAGAGAAAAAAAAATTAAATTAATACCTTCTGTGATTTAAACAGGTCGCTGTTAAATCTAAAAAGTAACATTTAAAATATTATTTCTGGTTTATGCAATTCCATATTCAAATAATTTACAAGCCTGATTCGTGGCCCAGTGCAGCTAGTATTGCAGGAAGGCCAAGGTTCGAATCCGCTGGCGGCATTGTTGTAGTCACTGCTTTCAAAATTAAGAAATTCGGTGGGGATTGTGACAATATGTGTAAAGCGCCTTCGCATCGATAGTAGGGCTTGCCTGGTGAGGTTTTCAGGAGTTTCTCCCATATTACATGCAGGTGAGAGCCAGTTGCCCCTAAAAGTGGATAATATCAGTGGTACATGAGGCCCACTGATGTGATAGAAAAAAAAGGTCCACTCATGACAGGAAAAAAAAAAAAATCGAACTATTTTGAAGCAATCGAAAATTCGATGTAACCAATATTAGAAACAACATGTAATTCAGTGAATATTTTACAATTTTTTTTTTAAACCTATCAGATTTAACGAAATAAAATTGAAGAAACAAATAACAATTGATAAAATAAACTGTTTTTAGTTTTTGTTAGCTTTTTTATAAAAGTTTTTTTTTTTTTTTTTCCCCACCTTTCAATTGGCTTATGACAAATAGTAATTATTATTTGAATGAAAGATAATGAAAAAAATTCTACTAAACATAATAAATTTCACCGTTTCTATTCAATTCAGACCAATAAAAAAATCGATTCTACAAATTCGTATGAAATTGTGTAGATTGCATCCTGTTATTGCTTTTTAAAAATCACCAGACACACCTTATATTCTTATTAATACATAATTATCCGTGTCATTGACGACTATCAGGTCTGGACAAAATTATATATCCTTCATCTTCAATATCTCTAATAACAGAGTGTCAGAGATGCCTTTAATTATGATGAAATTCCGCTGTTATAGGTTCCGCGTTCTTCTACATGAATTATTCCTTTTTTTTTCTTTTACTTTTTCTTTTTCCTTCTGTTTGGTATACTTATATTTATCCTTCTCACCACAAGCAATCCAAATTGTATTCACTTCTTTTTATTAAAATTTTATGCGTTATAATAGAAATTAACTATTTTAAGATTACCAAACAAAAATGATAGTAAAACTTATTCCGATTCTAATCGGTACATTTCTAATAAGGAACAATTGTAATATATAATATATATTAAGAACACAACATATAAACCTAAAAACAAAACAAGAACTGACAAGGTTTGGTTTGTCGCTCTACGATCATTTTGTGCGCACTTTGGGCTAATTAGACCGAAACCTACAGTTTAACGTGGATTCCGAACCACTCACAAACATCCATGCCACCGCCAGGATTCAGCCTGATGCGAGAGCGCTAGTCACTTGGCCATTAGGTCTCTGAACTAACAAGGAGTGGTGTGAGACGCTTCAGGATTTTTGCATTGCGAATGATATGATTGTTGTGATTAATTCTTCAGTGTCCTGCAGTACGGATCAGACATCCCATGAGTAATCTACTCATGGCTGGAGGGAAAGCTTTTGTTGTAATGGAGCATCCTTAGGTAGAAATCTGACTTGACTCCGTGTCGCTGAAGAAGGAGGGCATTTAGGGGAACTACGCAATTGCGTATCATGGGAGAAAACTCGGAAAATTCCCACCAGGCAGTCTGACTCACGAGACAAGATGATGAACATCACAAACACCGTCGAGTCTCCTCGCTTTTTGAAACAGTGTCTACAACAATGCCCCAGAGGATTAAACCTCAACCTTAATGCTCATCAGCGGCGCATGTTACCGCTGAGCCACGAGTGAGGGGCATGCTATGAAGTTTTTGGCTGATGGCCCATAGATTGTTGTATAGACTGTAGGTATAATTGTATAGATATCATATAACTGTTTAGTACACATAAATGACATACAAAACCGAAAGAAACATTATCATTATTATTATTCCCCATATGCATATACGTTTATAAAATATTTTAAATTATA
This sequence comes from Caerostris extrusa, assembly GCA_021605095.1. Classification (NCBI taxonomy): domain Eukaryota; kingdom Metazoa; phylum Arthropoda; class Arachnida; order Araneae; family Araneidae; genus Caerostris; species Caerostris extrusa. Next base: position 32,532 of record BPLR01007251.1, read on the forward strand.
TTTTTATAATAAAACTTGTACCCAGTTACTAATTTTATTTGTTATAAAAATACCTATCTTTCAATTATTATTTCAAAAATATTTTTTGGAATAAATAGTACAAAATATTTTTAATCTCAATCATTTCTCTGTGAAAAATTTGAAAAATTGATAATTTTGCTGTAGAAATATCTTCATAAAAATCGAAAAAAAAAAAAATAGGTTTTTTTTTCAAATAATGGTTTGTTCACTATATCAGCTGCAAAAATTTTTTCAACCCACTCTAGCGCAATTATTCTAAGAAAAAAAAGAATTTAATTAGAAAAATATATAGTAATCCAAAATATATGATATTTTATATCATGTTCTAAAGGCAATATCTATTTATAATCAATTGTTACCCTATAATTCAAGACACCTTCGCGTATGAAAATTATACAGTGTAGGTCCTATTCCAGACTGTAATTTCAAACTCGTTATTTAAAGCGTCTCAAAGGGGTCAAGTTAAAACAAATTCTCCAGTTAATCTTACTTTTATCTCCATGAATATTTGTGAAGCAGACGAACTGTCACATCAAAAATACTTCTACATATCATTAACTGAGTGCTTGACCCTAAAGGTACAATTGAAATAAACCTTCTTCTTGGGTGATAAACTGATAAGAATGTTTAGTTAGACTCTTCACTTTTATTCTCTGTATGAATGATAAGAATTTTTTATTTCCGTTGATAATGCATACCACACTAACTTTATGGCCTTCTGTAAGGCAAAAAATTATGAAATGTGAGCTGCACTAATGTATATATCCTTGATTTAAGTTCAAAGAAGCTAAATTTGGTATTATTGAAATAAAAAACAATCTGAAAAAAAATTGAGTTCACAGAAATTAAATCGTATTATTAAAATAAAAAAATCTGAAAAATCAGTTCAAAGAAACTAAATCTGGTACTATTAAAATAAAAAGAATCTGAAAAAATCAGTTCACAGAAATTAAATCGTATTATTAAAATAAAAAATCTGAAAACTAAATCTGGTATTATTAAAATTAAAAAGAAACTTAATCTGGTACTATTAAAATAAAAAAAAATCTGAAAGAATCAGTTCAAAGAGACTAAATCTGGTTTTATTAAAATTAAATTTTAAAAAACCTGAAAAAATCAATTCAAAGAAACTAAATCTGGTATTATTAAAATAAAAAATAAAAAAAACATGGAAAAATTAGCTTAAAGAGACTAAATCTAGTGTTATTGAAATAAAAAAAAATCTGAAAAAATCAGTTCAAAGAAACTAAATAGAGAGAATACTCATTTATGTGCATGAGAAAATACTCATTTATGTGCATTATGTGAGAAAAAAGATTCTTTTTTTTTTGAAAAATAAAAGCTGAACAAAAATTGTTTTCATCATGAACTGATTTATGTAAATATCAAAAGCCTACTTTAAAAAAATAAAAAAAAATAAATAAATAAAAAATAAAAATTTTACATTTCTATATATAATTCAATAACAGAACAAAAAAGGACGTAATCAACGATCTTGCAACTCATCATTTATTTCGTCACTCGTCATTTTATTAAAAAATACTTCAAAATACATTCCTGAAACAAAACACAAAAAAAAAAAACGTTTAATTTATCTATATTTTAAATTGAAAATATTCCGATGAGGTGACGCGAAAGAAAATCAAAGAATTCAAGCATGTTATACAATAAAAAAAAATAACACATTTTTCTGCATATTTAAAAACAAAAGAAAAAAAAAATACATAAATTTTTAAAGATATAACACTTCGTGTGTTAGCTTTTGAGTACTGAAGTTGCCAACGTTTACATTTTACCCCCCCCTTTCTGCATTCCAACATTTGAGGGACTTCGAATCACAGGGTCCCTGGGGTCAGCAGTTTGACCTCAGTCTCTGGCTTTTTTACCCCGGTCAATGTCCGGTGGGTCTACATATTTACCCTCTTGTTACTTTTCTTGGATAATTCTCTTATTTCCACGAATAATTGATACAATGCCCTTAAGGCGCTAAATAAAGATAATTTTATACATTTAGTTCCTTTTTATTCATAAGTTAATCATTTAAAGTTAAAAGATTAATATTTTCCTTATTTAAATATAATTTTTATTATTTTGATAACCATCGGTGCGCTTCGTGTTCCACTTTAAACCATAAACAACCTACCGACTGACGATGAGGGGAGAACATTGTCTTCCTATAAGACTTTTAGAGGTTACTGCTCCATATTTGCTCGTTGTATGAAAGATAACCCGGAAAACTCCAACCAGGCAGTCCAAATGTGAATTCGAAATGTTATCGAGGCGCCTCTTTTATAAAAGAAGTGACTGCAACGACGGCGCCAACGGAATTCGTACCTTAGTTATCTTTCAAACTAACTACTCACTTTACCATTGGGCAATGATCATTATTAAAACTTAAAAATACAGCAAAAAAAAATAAATAAATAAAAAAAAATAAAGTATATTTTTACATTCGGTCAATGGCCAAACGGATAAAACGTTGGAGTCAGAATTACAGAAGCTAAGTCTGAAATCTGACAAGTAAAAAATTTCCATTTTTATGCCTGGGATAGACACGATAAATCAGTAGGTTGAAAAGCCCTTCCATTCGCCTTGAGAAAGAGAGATACGTGCGAACTTCACGGATTCACCTTTGGATGCCTTCTTCCTAAATTATAGACACAAAACATGGATGCAGTGTAACAGCCCTCTTTCCTTTGCGCATCCAGGGTAAAGTTGAATCCACTGCAACGACATATGATCCCAAATCAAAACCAGGCATTGAAAAGAAACGACATTAATTCTGACGAGAAAGTTTTAAAGACATAATGCCACAACTGGTAAGTCCATTGCCATTTATGTAAACAAAAATTCGTGGCTTTGTTCTGTAGTATGCAATAAGTAATCGCAACGCCTTTAAAAATTAATAATTTTAAAATAAAATTCTTTATGAGCACTACTACGAAATATTGATATACTTTGATTAACTTAAAATATTTATAAACACAATGAATAACGGATGTCAAACAGTATGTAGCAAATTTGAACATTTATTATTTTTCTTATAAATATCACTAGACTGAATTATATTTATTAAAGCAAATTAATATTTTTTTACGGGTGAATTTGTTCATATAATTGTTTACAACGTAGGAATGGAAAGTTTGCAAAACGAATAATTAAAAAGAAATACTCTGAAAGTAGTTTTATTTATTTTTCCCCTCTCATCCTTTCTGAAAGGATTTTTTTTTTTTTTTCTTTACCCAAAATGGATTGTTGGTCCTTAGAACTAGAGTGAGACAACACTTTGTGACCCTTTTCCCTCTTATCTAAAAAGCCTTTCTTCAACGGGAAAGACAGAAAGAAGTTAATTGACGAGAAATTCACATTCAAATTTTTTTGTTTAAAGAATATTCAGTTAATGTAAACAATATATTTAAAAAGAAACCAACATTGCATTCAATATCGTGTCGGATAGCTGCAAATTGGCCGTGAAATTATATGTTTTTATAATTAATTTTTACACCAATTATCAAAAGAATCTTCTAAAAATTTTTTTATGTAATCGTTTTAATATAGTTGAACGATTGTTTTCCAATGTATTTAAATCTAGAGATTATTTGCAACTACGAATAGCAGATTCAGCGTTAAACATGGTGATTTATGGATGAACTTTAACACACTTCATCCACGTTTTACCACCACAATTTGGAACGGTGTCTACAAAAGATAGGGGCATGATGGCCGAGTGACTGGCGCTTGGTGGCACAGATTTTGGATTCTCGTCTGGCGTAGGGCTTTCAACCCTATCCGATAAAAAGAAAATATCTCCTGTGTCGGGTTTTGCCAGTAGGCAGATGGACTATAATGCCAGGAAGTTAGTTAGTTAGTTCTACCAAAATTACATTGTATTCTCCTTGAGCCAAATAGAAGGACTTTCAGACTTACGGATTTATTGTCTCCATTCTCGATATACACACGGAACGCAATCCATTGCCGTGTTAATTTAGAATTCTAACATTCTAGTCACCACTCCATAACCATCATCATCATCACCAGTGGCGCAACAGCTCCATGGTGGGCCAAGGCTGTCTGTCTGCTGGCAGATTTCTAGACAAGAGATGTTTCCTTTTACGGGGTAGGATTGTCAGCCCTACGCCCGACGCTATACAATCATAATAGATATGGACCTACGGTTTAAAGTGAATTCCGAACCATTACAAACATCCATACCACCGCCAGGACTCGAACCCGAAACCTGGGGAACCGAGCGCCAGAAATCCATATCCATCGTGATATAATTAAACAAAACAATATACATTTAACATTACATAATATTGAGCAATGTTTTATCAAATGAGTGAGAAGATCTCAATTAATTGTTTATTATAATTTCAAGTTTCAATGATACGAAAGTTATCACGATTGCTTTTTTAAGAATGCTTCATTATGTATCGTAAAATAATAAATTAAGGCTATTCAAGAAGCATAACATGCTTGAGCAAATCTCGCTATATCATGTTTCCAATCTGAATCAGAGAAATCATCGTGATTTTTGTTTTGATTCTCTTTTTCCAGTAATTTAAATAATAAAAATAAAAATAATAAAATAATAATAATAATAATTAAATAATAATAATAAAATTTCCCAGTAATTTAATACCTAAAATAGTATTTATTAATAAAAGGTGTAAACGATATATTGCATAAAAAAAAATCGTCTAATATATCGCTTAAATAAGTCATTTATATTTATAATTAGGTAAGCTATTTTGAATTAACTTGATTCCCTTGTATTCATGAATGAGCTCCTTTATGGTTAGTTATTCGACGAAATACAATATTTCAAGTGCAGCGATTGGTTGAAATAGTCTGATTGACATTGTAATTTTTAACATTGAAGTGTGATGCAATTCGGATCGAATTGATTTTGCTCCTATCGAATAATAGCACGTTCAGAAAGCGAAGCAAATATTTAACATTTTTCAACCTTCGTTCGTGTTGTAAAGCATTGTTCTGTATTGAAATCGTTGCAACAAATAATTCAGACACGAGTTGCACATAGGTTTATCGAATGAAAAATTCCATGGATACTATTTCAAAATTGCACTATTATTATTATTTTTTTTTTTTTCATTTTTTAATTGTTTTTAATTTTTGCACAATTGGATGGGGGGTTTCCCCACTGGAAACTAATGTTGGGAATAGCGCATTTGTTATATTGCACAAATTTGGGCAAAAATTGCATAAAAGCTAGTTATATTAGTCTATAGGAAATAGACCCTATTAACATTGTATTTGATTACAGATTTTTATTATTGTTATTGTTGAACATTGATGAGCTTCGTATTTCATTTATATATGCCATGAACAGCCTACCACCGGATTATGAGAGGAGTATAGTGCCTGCCGTGAGGACTTTTAGGAGACATTGTCCAACATATGCGCTAAGGATGAGAAAAACTCGAAAACTCCCACTGAGAAGCATGACTATCGATGCGAATGCTGCTTGTATACACAATGTCATAATCGCCATTGAGTCTCTTTCTTTCCGAAAGCAGGGACAGCAACAATGGCCACCAGTGGATTTGACACTAAGCTCTATAGCTGGCTAGATCCGCGCGTTACCACTAAGCCATGAGTAGGGCTTGGTTGGAGATTGTCTTCATTATTTGTTTAGTTTGGATATGAAACCAAAATTTCGTAATGTAAAATAAATATAAATGTAAAGAAAGAATACATCTTGTAATGTCTTGGGAAAAAAATACCTGTAATGTTCATTATTTATGCTATTCTATTATTATTTCTGGTGTACGTTTTGATACTTTTCCATTAGTCGGGCTCACATTTCGCCAACTTCAGATTCTTCGTTTTGGTGACGACGCTCCAGTTCAGCAATAAAAACATTTTCGGAGATAAAAATAACTCATTTTCATAAAAAGTACAATTCATTTAATTTAAATTTATTTATTTTCATAAACTTAAGAATTATATAGTAAAAAGATAAAAACATGCTATATTTAGCGATATTTGGCGATTTATCTTTGCAACTAATTAACAGGAAAGCAAATACGTTGTTTGGAGATTAATGGATTCGTATATTAGCCGCTCCCTGTAATTTAGCTTCAGAAAAAAGCTCTAAAATTCACAGATATAAAGAAATTATATATATATATATATTATGCTGGGGAAAGGCAGATTTCAAGACATGAGACGTTTTTTTTTACGGTGTAGGGTTGTCAGCCTTACGCCCAGCTCTCTAGAGTCATATTAGACTGAGACCTACGGTTTAAAGTAGATTTTGAACAACTACTAACATCCATGGCACCGCCGGAACACGAACCCGAAATCTGTGGCACCGAGCGCCAGTCACTCGGCCATCAGACTCCATATATATATTTCATTTTAAATTGGTAGATTTTTTGAGGAAGTATAACTGCTCATTATTTACATAAAATACTAATGTTTATTTTAAAAGCTTTAATTTACATTATGTGAGCAATTCACGCAAGATGTCTGTCATTACCCCTTTCATTTAGTTTTACTTCACGGATGTGGGCCAAGCAGATGTCATCCAAATTAGGAAAATGAAAAGTGTTATCAGATAATAAGCAGCAGATAATCTGGAGTTCCTTGAACTTTTATGACCCACAATTTAAAAAAAAAACTATAATTACATTATCATTATCGTTAAAACTCTTCTCAGAATAATAGTTAAACAAAAAAAAAAATGATAATAATAATGCTTGCATTTATCAGCAGTGAGACCCACTTTGCACGTTTTGAAAGGGATCCAATTTATTTTCTTTCCATGATAAATTAGTTCCATTTGAACGACAGAAAACACTCTTTGAAGTAGGAGCGGGAGTACTTCTGGGAAACCATGAGATAATAAGGCAAAGCTTCTTTATCGTAAAAGCTCATTTTTTTTTTAATGTCTTACTACAACCGAAGTTCGAATTCATTTTATATCTTTGAAGTCCTTTGTTCTTATGCAGGGATGCACAAAAAGGAGTATGTATTCATTAACTTGGTCGTGGATCACATAAAAAAAAAAAAAAAACGAAAATTATCTAACTTATAATTGTATCATTTGTTTAAATATAATAAAAATAAGTAATGTAATAAAAAGGCAAAAAAAATGTAATGCGTAATATTATATTAATTTAATAAGTGATTTATTATTATTATCATTATTTTGATAATAATAATAAATCAGAAGATATAGAAACCAAGCCCAAAGTGATGAGTCAATTGTTTTTATTTAATATACGAGTACAAAATGTTTGTTCTCCAAATATATAGTGATCCAATCAGTCATTTAATGTGCGCATCAGTGCATTTTAATGTATTATTTAATAACAACACACACACACACATATATATATATATATACTGCATTTTAAAATGGATTATGTCTTTGGCAATAAATATCGTAAGTCTATATCCAGGTTAACAAGATACTGACAAATAATGACTTCTATTAGGTTGGTAAAAAGTTATGTCAATTTTCGAGGAAATTTCAATTTCTTATATTTAAGCTCATAAGCGAGATTAATTAATGAAATATTATCTGATCTATGATCTTCATCCATCTGTCAACAAGATCATTTATGCCGGATGTATAAAGGATCCTATCCTCTGAAACTAGGAAATCTACCACAGCCCTCAAAACTTTATCTCAAAACTTTGAAGTTTTTTGTCCTCTAAGAAAATTTTGCATCGTGAGGAACAACTGTTAGTAAGATGGTGCCAGTTCAGGTGAGTATAGTAGATGTGATAAAACGTCATAACCAAGAGCCTGGAGTTTCTTTGTTCTTAAAGATATGTGAGGCCTGGCATTGTCATGATGGAAATGCTTTTAAGCTTTTGAAGAATGACAGAGATGTTTTGAAACGATCGTGTTTAGGGACACCATCAACAGTTTTTAATTCAGAAACTGTTGCCTACAGACTGTCAAGACGCTTATGCTCTTGAGGATGACAGAGGTGTTTCCTGCATGTCACACTATCCGAAACAAGTAATAAAAAAATTTCAAAATTTTTAAGTCAATTCCTACTTTTTTTCACTCTATTGCAGAAAAGTCGTTTATAAATAATTTTCATTCATTTTTTTAAGTTTATCTGGCGCCATCTATTGGTAGATATATGCAACTTAAATCTAAAAAAAAACTAAAAGTAATTAATTAAATTTAATTACTGAATTAGTATTTGAAGAAACTGTATTAACACTAAGTGTCATCCACTACAAGTTCAAAAAAATGTATTTGAACTTGAGTGGATGAATAAAAGTATTTTATGAACGATTGAAAATTTGAACAAGATATATATAGGGAGAGTGTGAGCTAATAGAAGGAATTGAAAAAAAAAAAGAGATCATTTTGCTGGCCCTATAAAAAGCTGTGCAAAAGCTTCATGGGTGTGTCAATTAAATGTCACACTTATCTATTTTACTACATGAATACAAAAACCGTTTATTTAAAGATAAATCCCTTTTAAAAACTTATAGTATATTTAAGAAGTATTTTTGGAATATAAAACAATGTTTTATGATTTAAAATTTGTCAATTGGGACTACTCACTGTTACCTATAATCAAATTATCTGCCTATCTTTTTACATATTTATTACTTGTAATTGTAGTTTAATAATTAATTTTAATAAAACTTCTTTGTTTAAAAAAGTAACATGAAAAAATCAAACTGAGACATGTTACAATATATTGTTAGTATATGCATCTTTAAATAAAGTGAAGCTATTTTATGCTGATATTATGAATCTTATGCCTAAACCTTAATTAATGCCTATTAATTAATCAGTTTGATTTCTTTTCCCACATTTAGCCATTTAAAAATACATTAAAAAAAATAATCTACTTTACTAATTTTGATGAAAAAGAATCATCAGTAACTGTCTTATTATCGTGAGAGAGAAGGGAAAAATATTATATAAATTTTAAATCATACATTTTTCTGTTATTCAAAAACTCTATCAATCCCTATTTTAAATTTGAAGAATTTATCTTTAAAAAAATTCCAATTCATATAATGATATTACGTAAAAAAAAAAATTCTGAAATCTTTTAAATCCTGCTAAAAGAAAATTTCAATTAAATAATAGTTCTAAAAATATGAAACATTATAAATATTTTTTATCATTTCGCGAAATTTTGCAATGATTTTCTTTTGAAGTATTAACGACCCTAATGTCGTATTTTCACTTGATGCATGTTTCCGATCAAAAGAAAATTATGATTTATACATTATTTCTTAAAAGATAGGCAACAAAAAAAAAAATAGGTAGCCTAACAAGTCCATGCCCTTGATTTTGTTCTTTAATTACTATTAACACTGACTTGAACAGGTTATGAGTTCAGAACCAGTATTTTTCCTTAGGGTTATTGATCTATTACAGTTCTTTAACTGGACTGTGAAATGTTAAATATAATTACCATGATTTAAAGGCAGAATGAATGTATAATATAGACTTATCTTTCATATAATTTAAAGTAATTAAAAACCCCTTACTTTTTTTTTAAGCTAAATTGATTAAATTTAATTAATTAGAAAAAGTTTTCAAAAATATATTATTCGTCTCATATTTTGAATTTTAATTTTATTAAAAATTAATTTAGATGACAATTAACTTTACTGACAACTTTATATAAAAATTAATTTTAATGTTATTGAAACTATTATCATTAAATTAATTTTAATCTTTATTTAAAGCTAAATTTTTATAAAATTATATATTTACAAAGTTAGCGGGAGAACATTAATGATTGGTTTAAAAAATTATGAATTTATGATAAAAATCTATGAAATTATTGTAATAATAAAAACTTTAAATTTCTATGCATTCATAGTTTTTACATTAATAAGTAAATTTGGGAAATAAATTTGTAACACATATTTCAAAAGAATGTTAAGTAAAATTTATTATTTTTATAAAAACAAGCATGAAAAATTTATTTTGATTATTTAAAATTAAATAAAAATAGATAAAAATTTACTTTATTTAAAATCCAAATAATTTTATTTTGTATTAATATTTATTTCCTGTCATTTTTATTAGACAGAATGATGCTAATAAACAAACAGCTTAATGTTGCCACTTGGAAGAAATTAAAAAGTCATAAAATTTAAAAAATTAAATTGAAGTCGTCTGCTTTAAGTTCCCAGACCTTCTTCACCAGCATGTAATTGGTGGTTTTCCAGTGTTGCCATCATTTCTGTTCGTAAAAGAGGAAGTAGAGCAGACGAAAGCTCGCCATAATATTATTCTTTCCATAAATACTCTTTCCACATGTGCATATTTGTGAGAAAAAGGGCTTCGTCAGCGAATAAACAATGAAGTAATGACTAAGCGATATAAATGGTTACAGAATGTAGATATTTAATTGTTTTTATTTTATTTTGTTCGTTTTGAAACGAGTGGGTGGAATAATAACGGACATTTCGAACCTGAAGATGGATAAGTGTCACTAGAGAGTTAAAGACCTTACTTTTCCTGGCAATATTTCAAAAATAAGTTTTGTAGAACAGATCTTAACGTTAAACCACTAGAAATAAATCGAAAATCATTTTTAAGATATTAAATAAACTAATAAATCATCCCTGAAGATTAATAATATTAAAGAAAATTATTAATAATTTCAAATTGATTTTGATGCAAGTAGAATGGGAATACTTCTTAGATAATGGAAGTTGAATGTAAACTTCTTAAGATAATGGAACATCACCTTTTCTCACTAAAACTTGATTACAAGCCGTACACACATACACGTAAAACAAAAAAATTCTAAATTAGTTTATCTATTCTAGCATATAATTTTTTTTTTACCATTTTTATCTATTTTAATAATAGATCATTTTCAAGTGCATATAATACAACGAATAAATATGATATGATAAAGAAGTTTTATTATTTATTTATTTTTATATATCTATTTTATTTATTTATTATTTATTTTTATATGCAAGTAAAAAAATTGTATTTATTATACTACAAAGATTTAGTACATGTTTTCAATATTTGGTTAAGATCAATATTTGGTAACGTTTCAATACATGGTTTAGCTAGTGGCCAAGTGAGCATTCAAATGGTGAGCAAAAGTGATTATTCAAATGGTTTCTATTTGACTATTTTTTTAGTATTAATGGCTGAAAAAGCTTATTTACAGATGTATGTCGATCCAAATAGGCCTAAACAATTTAATTCATTATCTAGCAACAAACACAGCTAATTTGTTGAGTGCAATTTTTAAAATGTAGGATGTTTCTTTCCATGCCATTAAATACATAATGAATTTGTAAAACGAACATCTACCGTTAGTGAATGTTTTAATAGGCTAACATTTGCAACTCTGCCAACATCAAATCATAAATTTTATTTTAATGCATTACGTTTATTTTTTTTTTTTTTTAAATAAAATCGTTTTTTTTTTTTATGATAAAAATAATGAAATTAAAGTTCTTATTTTATTTAATTACCAAACTACATTAAACATATTTATTTTCTGAGACAATTCTATTTCACAGTTTATATTTTGACTTCTTCGTGACTAAAAAAATTGCTCGAAATGAAATTTAAAATCCTTATGTAGTACTTTTGCTTATCCTGACATGGAGGATATCTAAAATTGTACACATTTATTTATTTTTTCTGACATTTATTTATTTTTATATGTACCAATATTTTTCCTTCAAATGCCACTTAATAAAACTAAAATATTAAGTATTATTAACTTAAAATTTATTTTCAGTTTACTTATTCTTTTAAAAACAGCATTCAATTTTGAACATGTTAACGTAGTTCCTTTTTTGTAGGAATTTAAGTATTTATTATTAATTTGTTTCTAAATGAATATATCATTTGGATATCTACATAAAACATAATTAAAAATCACGTAATAAAATAATTGTATTAAATATTTTATTTTACTTTTAAACAGTTTTAATACTTTTTAAAAATTTAATATCTTTTTTTTTTTTATATTTTAAAAATCAAAGTTATTAACTTGATTATACTCAAAAAACACGTTTTGAACACAAGTTTTTCTAAAATTAAAGAAGCATTCGCTTAATTTTTTTCAATACTACTTTCGATAATTTTTCACCACAACTTTCAACAGGAAGAAAGTAACTAAAAGAGAAAATTATCAAAATGTGTACTGTAAATGTGCTTCGTCTTACGCACTGCAAGAGCTCCCCTATGGAGTTCAGGAGAAATGGTCAGTAGGCCTCGAGACTCTCACCCGAGAGGAAGTACAGCGCAGCCATGCGTTTCTGGTGAAAAACGTTTAGTTTACAGTCTCTCATCCTGAGAGGAAATATTTTTAACGCAACCATCCGTATTAATTGGCCTACAGATTCTCACCCGGAAAGGAAGTTTATTTCACACATCCTGCGCGTACCTGAGTATCGGGTTTTTGGCATGGAAGTAGAGTCCTTAAACGAATCTATAATTAAATGTGTTACATATTATCTGTAATTGTGTGTGTGTGGTGTTTGTGCGCGTGTAAATAGAGCTGTGTGTTCTCCAACCTGTGCCTCAAGTATCACAACCTAACCACACCCAGTATAATCTGTTTGCACAGTATAATCTGCACACTAAAGTACTCATATAGAACCATTAGTAGATTTCTATAACCAACCGTTTCTTTTATTTGAAATGCGTCTCGAAAAATTGCACAATGTATCTTTATATGTATAATAAAATGCATTTCAACATTTAATCATAACATTCTATAGATAAATATTGTTCATTAGCACAAATTGGCATAATGTGACTCATAATTTTTTAAAAAAGCCTGATCAATTCAAAGAATTAAGCAGTAGCAACGAAACCTTTCAAAATCAAGTAAATTTTAAGCCGCTCTAAAATGATGATTTTACACAAGAGATGCATATGGTTTAGCTTAATGCGAAGGAAGTAGATAATTCTGATAAAAAGAGATGAATAAGTCCAAGGTAACAGACGGAGTGGGCGGTCGCCTTCGTAGAAGAGAACAAGCTTTTGGAATTTACAAGTGGCTTCGGTGATTAAATGGTGGAAAAATTCGAAATTGCTCAATATCGTTTGAAAAATGTATCGTAAATTTACTCAAAGGAACCGTTAATACTATTTTCTGACATTTGTTGCCCGATATGTTGCTGATTTTTTTTTTTTTTTCTCTTGAACCATCAGCTTATGTTCTGATTTCTGCAAACCCCCATGGAGAAGTCGTGATGATGATTCGAAATAAAAAGAAATTCTAACCATAAAAAAAAAAGAAGGAAGTTTTAACTTTTTTTTTTTTTTTTTTTGAAAGAGAAAAAAAATTTAAAAAAATATTGTTCAATGCTGCAGTGATATTTTTGCAATCGTTTCAAGGAGCTATTTAATGATGTATCTGATTTTGAAACATGGAACTGATTAAATATTCTAACACACAGTTGCGTTAATTTTTGTTTTAAATAGAAATGTTATCTAAAATTATAAAATTTCTCTTTAATAACATAATTTTTGGCAAATCAGTCAATTTTGTTAGGTAACACTTTCTTATTAATTTACACTTAATTCGACATTAAATTTATTTTACGTTTTGATGCGCAGAATTAAAAATGGACTATTTATTGTAAATTAACCAAAAGAGTAGAAACAATTTATAAAGAATACTGAGTACTACGAACAGTATGCTACTAACAGTATATAATACTATTCCACTGAGTACTACGAACCTAAATATAAAACGAATTTCAGATTACTTCAGAAAAGTCCTTGAGAAATTAAAGTAAAATTCAATAAAAAAAAAAAAAACGAACTCGAAAAAGTTTATCATGAAGAGATTTCTTAGATTCTTTAAACTTTCTAGAAAATAATAAATTAATTTTTTAAGAACAAAATGTAATGAAATAAACCAGCACGGAATTTATATCATTCTTGAAAGCGTATAAGATAGTAATTATTTTTTGTGTTTTTGGTATGTGTTTTTGAACTTTTCGGTTTGCCTTAATTTTTTACACTTTTTGATTATTTATATTATTATTATTATCACTTATTCATTTTCTATATTGATGTTGACATTCAGTAGTCTTCCTAAATTCCCAATTTACGTTTTAAGAAAAACCAATATTTAATCAATTTTGGCGTGCTTTGGCAACAAAGACATATTTTTGCATTATACCTAGTTCGAAGATAAATAGAACATTAAGAAAAATTAAATATTATTATTATAATTACAAATATTATATTTAAACATTATTTAACTTTAATCGAAAATAAATAGAACATTTAATCTTCGATTTTTGTTACCGTTTAGGCTATTAATATTGCCATTACTAATGAGACAATAATATTTTATTTAAAATATATTTCAAAATAAAAATTGTAAAATTGCAAAAAGCAAATCAGCGATTTAAAGAAATAAAACGAAAACACAAAATAAAAAAATAAATAAATAAAAAGTAATTTTTTAAAAAAAAAAATTATAAAGATATGAATAAAGCACTCTTAGAAAAACAATACTACAAAAACTATTCTTGGTTTGATTTTAAAACGTTGTATTCCATGAAATATTTCATATAAATAAATTTTAAATCATTCAAAATAAAATATATCAATGGTCAACAATAGCAATGTAGAATTATTTAATAAAAAAATACATTTTAAAAAAGAATGATCAAATAAAATACTATAATTTTCCTTTTATTATTCTTTATAAAATAAACAAATGTTAAAGTTAGAAACCAAAAATAAAATTTTCTAAATTTTTAAAAAATTAAAATTTTTAAACTTTTAAAAATATGAATATATGAAATTTAATAAAATAATATTAAGAAATCACAAATAAATCTCAAAATTCAAGATGATGAAATTATAATTGAAAATTTAAACTGAATTTTTCAACTGCACTAAGAAAAACAAAACTGAATAAATACTGAAAATACAAAACATTTTCGTCGATTTCTACTAAAAAGATTTAAACATTCTTATTTAGAACTATTTTCTATAAACCAAAGATTTACTCAAATTTAAAAACAAAAACTATAAACATAAAACATGTTATTCATTTTGAAATAAGCGTTATAGAAAAGTTTGATTTCAATCTTTTTTTGAACTCTCATATAATAAATAAAGTTTAAATCATTTATTTTTCCCCTTTTTACAGCTTTACTTTTGTTTACGTTTTATTTTTTTGTTTACATTTTATAGCGTGTTGCTTTGAAAACTTTCTATCTTGCCATTCAAGAAATAAAAAATTTCAAAACTTAGTGCATTTAAAATAAAATCCATATATATATTTTTTTAATCTTTAAATAAATATCGAATATTTAGAACCATATAATAAGAGCGACTTCGGCCGATAGCCATACTTGGCGAAGGATGCATATGCATAATAAACTTGGCAACTGTTTATTCTAACCTGTTTGCAACTGAAGAAAGATAATAGTTCTCAAAAAGAAAACAACTGAAATTCAAAGTCTTTCATTCTAAGCATTCAAAATAGTAGTTGCGAAAGAAAATTTTTAGTCGTTAATTAATGACAATAAAGAATCAGAAATAAACTCTAAAATTACCTGTGGTGTGTTCCGGGTTTTAAAAATAACCGATGATCGCAGACGACATTCACCGTGATGCCACCGCTCTCTTCTTGTTCCTGCCAAAACCCTGTCCCGCGGGATGAATGAATAAGAAACTTCTCAAGGTTTACTATAAAAATGTCTCCGTCGCCAAAGCACGCCAAAATGGATGTTTTGCAAAATGCGCATGGATCAATTTTTTAATAATTAATTGAAGGTTGCATTTTAATAAAAAGTATCTTTATCTTAAATTTTTGTCGACTTTTTTTTTTTTACATTTAAAAATTAATATTTGTTTAAAATACGAAAAATTAACAAATATTTTAAAGTTATATTAAAATTCAATATTTTAAAGAAAATACAAATATATATATATATATATATATTAGATATACGCAGATAACTTTGAATTTCTTTTAGATACTTTTCAGTTTTAGCAAATAAATTAATTATTTTGAGAGAATAATTTGCATAGCTAAATTATTATTAAATTATTTGATTGGTCAGTTTATGGAGGTACCCCCACATCTATAATGACTTATGGAGAAAAATATGAATATAAATATTAACTATTTCACTAATAATTTCAAGGGGAAAAAAGAAATTTAATTTGTATTGCACTACGTGGAACACAAGTTTCTGGGTGTAATGGGTATAAAAAAAATGTATTGCTAGGCACATAAAGAAAATAATAATTAAGTTTAAAAAATTGAAATCTGCAATGAATTTCGATATATTTTGTGTTAGCATGTTTTTTTCATTAAGCTTAGATGAATAATGCAGTTATATACAATAATGTAGATGAATATGCAGTTATATACTTCTTCATAATTCCACAAATAGTAAAAACTAATGAAAATATAGCAATAATGTTTGAAATTGTTAGCGTGTAATAGTTGACATGGTTTCTTAAGCCACGAAGGAAATGCTAGTCTCCATATTACAAGAACATCTGCCGAATTCAATACCTAGAGGAATACTACTGTGTCAAAAAGTAAGACCAGTTTTCAATTTAAATTTCCCGGACATATGGTATTTCAATTTTTTTCTTTTTTCTTTCTTTTTTGGGTAGTTGGCACTGTCCTTGGCATCTATGTGAAATTTCACGTCAAAATATTTGTTAGTGCTTGAGTTACGCTTGATTTTGTGAGACGCTAAAACTGATGCCGGCGATTTTGAAATGTCTCTTCAATCGACTCAAAACAATGTCCCCGGAGTGGTCTTTTGAGTTTAGGGAATAACCAGAAGTAGCACGATGCTAAATTAGGTGAATAGGTGGTTGTGGAACGATATGGGTTTCATTTTTGGCGAAAAGTCACGAAGAATCAATGCAGTGGGAGCTGGCGCATTCAGTGTTTTCAGTACCAATAAAGATTTGATGCGTTTGAGGCCCAAAAGGAGGGTTTTAAAATGGAATTTTGAAATTCCAACATCCCCAACAAGGTCTCTAATTGTAAATCGACGGTTTGCAAGCACCAAATCTTTAATTTTTTTCGACGTGAGCTTCGTCGGTTGAGGTTGGTGGTAAACCAGAGAGCTCTTCATCTTCTATGCGTTCTCTGCCTTCTTTGAACTGTTTTTACCCCTACTAAACATTTCTTTCCGATATAGGAATGCTCATGGAATACCTTCTGCAACATTCTATCCGTTTCCGCAAACAAAATTGAATGCAAGTTCTTTACTCAATTAATTCAGACATTTCAAAAATCGCCGGAATCAGTTTTAACGTCTCATTAAAAACCAAGCGTAACTCAAACACTAACGAATAAATTGACGTAAAATTTAACACAGATGTGAAGGACAGTGCCAACAACCTAAAAAAAAAAAAGAAAAATTGAAATACCATATGCCCGGGAAATTTAAATTGAAAAGTGGTCTTACTTTTTCTACACAGCAGTATAATGTTCAATGGCCTTATTAAATCCATTTTTTTGACGTTTATTATTTTGTAATTTCTTTCCTTGTCATTTTTGTTATTATTATTATTTGTATTCTACTTGTACTTGCCTTGCCATTGGAAATATAAAAAAAAAAAAAATCCATATTTACAGAAGTTGATTAATATATTTTAGTCAACAACGGAGTTCAGAAATATTCAACACCGTCTGTTTAATTTTCCTTTCTGAGAATTTTTGTTGACGCCAAGTAACTCATATCAAACAATCTTATATGATAAAAATGTAATAATATTGTCATATGTAAACATATAAAGGAAGAATGTGATGAAATATAAAAAAAAATATTAAAAAATATTTTTAATACGATCACCCTGTGAAATAGGATGTTTTCATGTGTCCATGAACCCACTAATATTATTGACTGCTTTAAACAATTAACATCCCTTCGTGGTTAAATCTAGGGGCTTGGCTTGATTAGCTGTTCTACTGTTATTTTGTGCACACCCTGGGCTAATTAGACCGGGTCTTATTATTCAACGGGGATTCCTGACCACTCACAAACATCCATGCCACTGCCAGGATACGAACCTGAAGCCTGTGGTATCAAAGTAAAGAGCACTAGTCGTTCATCAAGCAGCTTTGGGGGAGGGCAGATGAAAGTTTTCAGAGAGGACAATTAGCAGATAAGTATCCGCGTTTGCAAGTTGTATTGTGGAAATTCTAAAAGTTCACTCCAACCAAACAATATGACTGTGGATTCAAAAATACGCTATCTGTATTAATCTTCACTAGACTTTTTTTTTTTTTTTTTTGTGTACAAAGTAGCGATGAAGATATTAATTCTTCAGCCACTTATCATAGCGAAATTACTGTAAAAATCTCATTTCAACACCTCTTATATGCATATCGCTCAGTTATACGCGCATTTCACCATATTTTTAATGTTTTGTTACAAAAAAAAAAAAAAAAAAAGAGAATTTTTATGTTTTTTAACGTTCACCCAAAAAGAAAATATGTCTATTTTATGCGTTGATAATTTTGTCGCGATTCATAAATTTTACTACTTTAAAGATATGTTTCTAATGATAAAATTTAAAAAAAAAAATTACGAATTTTTATTAAAGCTGAATATGGAACTATTTTGCTAAATTTTCTTACTATTTTTCGACTTAATAAAACTCGCCAAAAAGTGATAAAAGGAAGACTATGGAGGCACTACGCAACGCGAAACACCAAAAGGCTGCGAAAAACCTGTTTCACGAGCATTTTTTATTTATTTTTCGTCGGCTGGACTACCTTCTCATGGAATTCTTATGGTATACAAACTAAAATTAATCCATTGTTCATAATAGATTAATCATTTTTTTATCCAAATCAATAACCTTATATCAGCAATTTATATGCACATTTTATCTCAGGTCTTTATTTTTTTTAATGGATTAATCAAATAAATGAATGGCAGATTACAGAAATGATGGCTGAGATTTTCATTCAGTGATATTTGTATAAAGATTTATTTATCATTATAAATAATAATAATTTAATTAAAGAATAATAATAATATAATTTACGCTAAAATAACAGTTTGAAATATTCATATTTTTTTCTAAAAAAGCTAAAGTCAAAACATTATTAAAAATATTATGCCTTAAAATTATCTTTGAAAATAGAAAAATATTAAATCTGCAAAATTAATTTCTGAAAAAAAATAATAATATGTATGAAAATTAATTTCTGAAAAGAACTTGACTTGACTTAAAAAGGCGATTTGATATTTATGCTCGCATAAGCTGCTTTATTGTTATCAATCCATGAAAGTCTGTCAAATATGAAAGATCACGAGTTGAGATTTGTACCTGCTTATGAATGAAAAATAGTGCACCATATTTTTAGCAACCAAGAGAGAAAGAAAAAAATTAAAAAAAAAGAAAAAAATGATAAAGCTATTGATCTACTAGATCACAACACAAAATAATTTGGAAGATGATAAGAAACTCGGAGTTATACTTAATATAAATAAGAAACAATGCAGAAGAAAATTAAAGAACAAAAGTTACAAGACTTTTCGTAAAAAATGAATAATTGTTACAGTCTTGTAATAGACATCCTCAGTCAGATCAAATATCCGAGAAAAAGATTTAAAAAAAACAACCCTTATATCCGAAAGCACTTTGTAATTTATTTCTTGGCTTCTCAAATTTCGTACATTGAAATAAAATATACTCCTCGGGTTTCTGGTGTATTGCAGTATGGACAAAAGGAAGATGGGGTTGCCCAACTCTATACAATTTAGCTTTTGATGGATATGTTTTGGTGCAGGAATCTAGAAAGTAGAACGTCTTCCTTTCAATTTGTAGAAATAAGTGGATGCTCGACTCGTGACTCAGTGGCAGTATGCACCACTGATGGGCATTAGGGCTGAGGTTCCCTCCGCTGGCGGCATTGTTGTAGACACTGTATCAAAAACGAGGAGAGTCGGTGGCGTTTGGGATGTTAAGCCTCTTGCCTCTTGAGTCGGACTACCTGATGGGAGTTTTCCGTGTTTTTTCCCCTACAATACACAAATGTGGTGTAGTTTCCCCCTAAAAGTCCTCCTTAAAGACACTGTCCTCCTCCTTCAACGATACGCAGTCAAATCAGACTTCTACCTATGGTTGCTCCATCACAGCTGCCCCTTTCCCTCCACCCATGAGTAAATTGTTGATGGGATGTCCTTACCAAACTGCAAGACACTGAGGATTAGACACAGAAATAGATGACCCGAATGAAGATTATTTAAATGGACAAATTCCTAAGCGCATTCTCCATTTTCCCATTGGTCTTTTGTATTTTTTATTTTTTAAATGAAAAAGAAGATCCTCAAAAGATGCCCAACGAAAAATGATGTTGTATGCTGCTGATTTTGCTAGAGAGTCAGCTAGTTCATTCTCTGCAATGCCAACATTCCTTGGAGTTCAGATGAATTCAGTTGCTAAAATGCTGTTTAAGGTGATTTGAATTTGACTTAGTTTGATGACAAGATTGGATAGAAAGCAGCTCCGGATTTAGATGAAAAGTGGCTCTAGGCTATTTCCACTTATGAGGCCCTTTCACCTCCCATTTTCAAGTTTGTAAATTACACGAGAGATAATAATAAAATTCATCATTACTGTGATATATATCAATATGTTAAATGAAACATGTTGTGATGGGTACTAATCTTTATAAACAATGTGGCACGAATAATAAATAAAAAAAAAAAGTCGAGAACACTTATTTAGACATTTATTCTCAGCACCATGTATAGTACTTGTAACAATAACTAATCAAACATAACGCACAACATTTAAAAGAAACAAAATTCAAATAATAAACATCTTTGACTACGAAAATAAAATATGCAATAAAAATTATCATTTCTACCAAATTAAATTAAATATATTCAATACATTGAAGATTAAAGCAAATTCAATTCAAATAAATTTATTTATTTTACAGTTTTTAGAATAGTGTAATTCTAATTTTGCTAACAATTTGAATGTAGGCCTTGATCTTGAGGCCCTATGCTGAAGCCTAGTTAGCCTATAGGAAAATCCGGCCCTGATTGAAAGTTGCAATTTTGTAAAGCGAGAAGAACAAAAAGACTGCCTTTTGTGAGGTGAGCTAACACATGCCAGCTTGATTAAAATCAGTGCAAGGGCTTCACCTTGTGAAGATGCTATTGTGATTGGAAATTTGACTTGAAGAAGATTTAAACATTCAATAGCTGCCATCAATAGCTTGGGAAAAGCTATTGATGGCAGCTATTGAATGTTTAAAATATGTCTTAGATGCATATTAGGCTAAAATAATATTGTCTTGTTCATCTTTATGTCTTTACGTTGTTCAAAAAGAAGTTTGATGACATGATGGGATAACTTTTTTTTTTTTTTTTTAGGAAAGCTTAAATCATCAAGATGAAATGTGATTTTCGAGTTTTTGCTTACTAGGAAGAAAATTAGGAATTAAATTGAAAGGAAAGATGCTTAAATTGTCTAGATGCTGCGCAAAAAAAAAAAGTTTGTCGAGAAGTGGGGTGTTTCAACTTTGGTCATAATTTTCCACTTGAACTTGAACTCCACCACACTTCACCTCAACTTCATAGTTTTTTTCTCTGAAAAAAAAATGTCCTTAAATTATTTCAGGGAGAGGGAAAATGTTATCCCTGAAAAAGAAATACAATATTAAAAACACACATTTATTTTATCTGTAAACACCTGAGATATAATTAAAAAAAAAAAAAACATACATAATTATTAAATTTCGAGAAATTCAAAACTGTGCAGCTAGATATTGAGCTATTTCATTTGTCATTAATAAAAAAATTAATAAAATTCTGTTGTACCATTTGCTTAACTGCAGCATTTATTTTAATTCTGCTAACTCGCATGTCAAAAAAAGATGCTATTTTTAATTAAATTCCTACTATTATTTCACACTCTCCCTATATATATCTTGTTCAAATTTTCAATCGTTACTAAAGTACTTTTTATTCATCCATTCAAGCTCAGATACATTTTTTTTTTGAACTTTTAGTGGAGACCACTTGATGTTAATGCAGTTTTTTCAAATATTAATTCACCAATTAAATTTAATTAATTAATTTAATTTTTTTAGATTTAAGTTGCATATATCTACCAATAGATGGCGCCAGATAAACTTAAAAGGATGAATGAAAATTATTTATAAAGGACTTTCTGCAATATAGTGAAAAAGCAATATAGTGAAATACAGTTTTTTCAAATACTAATTTATTAATTTAATTTAATTAATATTTTAGGTTTTTTTTTTTTTTTTAGATTTAAGTCGCATGTATCTAATAATAGATGGCGCCAGATGTAATAAATTTCAACTTTATTTGAAAAAGACTTTTCTGCAGTATAGTGAAAAAAATAGAATTGACTTTTAATTTTTTTTTTTTTTTTTTTTATTTATTTTTTTTTTTTTTATTACTTGTTTTAATCCTGTCGATGACGTTTGAGGAAAGATATTTCATCATCGCATTACATTATTACAAAATTCTGTTTTACCTGCAATGCGATTTAAAGTTGGAAAGAAATTCACAAAAAATAATTAAAATGTTTTTAATCACAAGCGTGTTTTGAAATCTGTACGAAAATAAATAAATACACTTCAACGTTATGGTTTCTTGAAATATTATTGTTCAGCGGCACAGATATCAATCTTAATTGACCGTGATTTTTTCGTATTTAAGGCCAGTGTTAAATCAAATGTAATAAATATAAAAAATCAATATATATAATCAGCTAGGCCAATATACAGGTAACTCATAAAATTTAGAATTTAATGTAAGAACAAAACGCATAACAGCAATCTTTTTTTTTTTTTTTTTTTTTTAAATTCTCTAAATTCATATTTAAAAAGATTAAAACGTGAAAAAAACTTACCTTTCAAGTAAGAACAGTTTTTTAAAAGAAATCTGTAAAGCTATTGAAAATCAATGAATTTTCATCGAAGATATTTAATTTACAACATTAAATTTAAAAATTAATGTAAGAACAAAATGCATAACAGCAAACTTAAAAATAATAATAATAATAATAATAATAAACTATAGAATTGCAAACGATTTTCTTTTCTTGAAAATCTCATTTTCACTTTGAAATAAAATTATCTTTTGTTTCATCAGACGATCTTTATAACAATTTTACGTAATTTAATCTTATAATTATTAGTTTATAAAAGAAATTAAAATAAACTGATAAGAATAGCTCTTGAAAGAAATTTTTAAAATTAAACCAATTGAAACGAAAAACTGATCAAGGAGATGAAAAAAGTGATCAAGGACACGAAAAAAGTAACCAAGAAAAGGAAAAACCGCTCCCCAAAACAATATACATAATTTTATGGATAATAATCGTTGAATAAATTTCAATTACTGAATGTTTATGTTGAACTTATTTTAATAATAATAATGGAGATAAAAAAAAAAAAAAAAAGATTACTGTGATATTTTCAATCATCATTTGTTTGGAATTACTTCAACATTCAAATAGCTTTCTAATGAAATTCACATTCAATTTTATTTTTTTGTGAAAATTTTTGTAATAATATTGGTATATTTATTTTCAGAAAATAGTATCATATAATTTATAAGTTTTATTATGCATTCTCAGTTCATTAAAATTACAGCAAAACCATAGCAAACGATTTATCCAGAAAAAAAAACAACAAAAAAAAATTAATATCCATTTAATTTAGAAATAAATAATAATCAATCAAAATTACTGCTGATATTGAGAATATTTGCAAAAAGTTTATGAAAGATATTTTCTTTAATAAAAAATAATAAAAGGCTTTTTTTTTAAAGTAATACTTAAAAGTTATGTCCAGGATATCATTAAAACAAATAAATATATAAAAATAAATAAATAATAATTTTGTAAATATATATTTATTATCCTTTATCGAAAAAAATTTTTTTTTAATAAATATATTTGATTAGAATAAAATTAAATATAATTTGATAGTGATAATTCTTGAATACTTAATATTTAATTTTATTTTTTAAAAAAATCCTATTGACTATACATTATTTATTTCGTATAATTAATTTCTTTATCTAGAAAAATAAAAAAATGAAGATAAGAAATTATTAACATAAATTTCTAAAATTATATTTATTTAATTATAAAATAAAATCTGACAAAAATTTAATAATAGTATTTATCAAATTGTTTCATTTTTTTTTTTTTAAAAGTTGTTTTGTAAAAATTCACGGCATTTTATTAAAGTTACATTTAAAGTTGGAATTAAATTGAAAATTAAAAATTATTATATTTTTGTTGTTTAGTTAATGGATAAAAATTTTACTACATTAAAAAATTGATTTAAAAGTTATTTTTCATAGAAAAAAATAATAAAACTATTAAATTAATATTTATACAAATTTTAAAATCTTTACACATACAGATGGCAGCACGATATTTTTTTAATTTTGACTTTGCAATTCCCCCCCCCCCCTCCAGTAAATGTACATCGAACCAGTTATTTGATTTTTAAAAAATTAGGAAATGGCCTTATGTATAGCTGCTACTTTATTCCCTTAAATTATTTTTAAAAATTATTTTTGAAATTATTATTTTGAAATATTTATTCCCTTAATTCTCTTTTTTCGGTTAGAAAAATTACTTTAAGCTTCTTTTGAAAAAAAAATTTGTATGGATAGTTAATACATTTTTGTAGTATTCACTATTTCTGCTAGACATTAACAAAGAAATCTGCGTTCAACATTTTCTGTCATTCATTAATTAAAAATCAAAGGAACTTCCATTTATTGATATGAAAAAAAAAATGTATTATTTTAAAATGATCTTTAAAATTGTAATTATTATCTCATAAAATTTTTACGGATTGCTTTCACAGAACAATATTCTTGTTATTCAGAATGGCAATTCTGAAATTTCAATAAATTATTAATCCTACACTGTGAAATCATTACTGCTTGTAATGTCCTTTAAGTAATAGATAAAAAAAAAAAAAAAAAATTGATACGACCTTAAAACAATCAATGGATATTATTAACTTTGAAGTTTTTAATATATATATATATATTTCTCATTTTTAAACTGAAAATTTCTTTAATTCCTTACAAAATCAATTACTTGAAATTTCATTTTAATCTTAAAATTAATTTTTAATAATTAATATAATTATAATTTATTTATTATAATATATTTATAATAAATTATTATAATTAATTATTATAATTATTTGATTATATATGTATATATATATATATATAATTTAATTAATTATAATAATTTATTTTTATTTTCTAGAATTGTAATGCATGCTCTATTTTAATTTCATGGTTATCAAGAAGTATTTTACAAATCTGCTCAGATTTTTTGTTCAGCAAATTTGTTCAGATTTTTGTTAAGTAAATATGTTCAGATTTTTATTTTATATCGCAATTAATACATAACATCTTTATATAAGTAAAGTATATATATAAAGTATATCAGATTTATTTCTATTTCTAGTATTTTGAAATTCAAATCAATGAAATAATGTTTGAAGAGCAAGATAAAAAAGTAAAAAAAAAAAAAATATTACTGAAAATATAAAATATGTGAAAAGCAACACTCAAGCACAGTTAACGTTTAATGGAATCTAATGTCATGTTTTTCCTTTTATGAAAACTGTTAATGTATTTATAATAACATGTTATTTAATATAACTAAAACCATAAAGGAAATAAAAAGAATAATAAATGTTTTTAAATTTTGCCTATAGATGGCAGCACAAAGATATTTTCATTTCTTTATTTGTGGTGAAAATTGGGAAGTTTTAACTAATCTTATTTCAATGCAAAATAATCTTTTTTTTTTTTTTTTTTGAAATTTTTTTTTTTTCATCATCTTCTTATGATTTAAATTAAATTTATTTTAGTTCAGTTTTCTTATAATTTAATAAAATTGAATAAATTTCTAAATGAAATATTTTTAACAATTTCCTTGTTAGTTTATTAGAAAGCAAGGGCATGAAATTAATAAAGAACATTTCATTTTTAAGGAAACATATTGAAAGGAAAGAGAAAGTACTGTATTTTAGTAAATAGTATTTTGAATTTGACTTTACTCAATGGTTATAGTAAAATAATTTGAATTATTAACCAATAAGATTTTGTATAAACTTTTTAATTATATAATTTCAATAAACAGGCATTATGTGAAAAAGCATTTTTATATAAATATATTTTTCGAAAATGAATTTTAATCACTCAAAATCTGTTGTGTTCTTCAGGGCTCCCATTACTATTTCTTTCATGAATTTAAAAATTAACCTTTAAATGAAGGAGGGCAACAAAATTTTCGTGGTTTCAACTAATAATCATCGTTATAAAATGGTTTAAATGACCGATAAATTATTATTATTTTTCAATTCTTTCTATTAGCTCACACTTCCCTATATATATCTTGTTCAAATTTTCAATCGTTAATGAAAATGCATTTTATCCATCCACCTCAAGTTCAAATACATTTTCTTTGTATATGTAGTGGTTGATATTCAGTTGTTAATACAGTTTTTTCGGAGGTAAATATTAAATATTTCATTTTAAATTTAATTAATTAATTTTTTATATATTTTTTTTTTTTTTTTTAGATTTAAATTGCATGTATCTACCAATAGATGGCGTAAGATAAACTTACTATGAAAATGAATGAAAATTATTTATAAAAGACTTTCTGCAACCATCGTTATAAAATGGTGTAAATGAGTTTTAAAAAAATTTTTAATATATATTATATATTTTTTTTTTTTTTTTTGAGAAGCCATTTCATTACCACAGCAGCAGTCGTGAATCAGAACACCACAAATGCAGCTCATTCACTGATGAATTGCTGCTGAACTGTCCCTGTTGCTTGTAGAAAACGAATGACACTGTGCAACTCACATTTAGATGAGGAATCTATCATGTTATGTTAACAGGCTTACTCAGCTCTACATCAACGGACTCAATTCCAATTTATTTTTGAACTCAGCAGTGACAGATTTTATGGCTAGGAATCAGCGCTGTAGTTCTGTGCGAAGAAGTGCTTAGTGACGGAAAATTTAGCCGTGTGCTGCGGTGTAGAGTATAGCAGAAGCAATAATCACAACGTTTTAATTAAATTTAACAAAATAAATTTTATTATACATAAAGGTAAACAAGTAATATAAAAAAAAAAAAAAAATTTTAAATCAATTCCTACTTTTTTTTTCACTTTATTGCAGAAAGTCCTTTATAAATAATTTTTCCTTCATTTTTTTTAAGTTTATCTGGCACCATCTATTGGTAGATATATGCAACTTAAATTAAAAAAAAAAAACTAAACTTAATTAATGAAATTTAATTACTGAATGAATATTTAAAAAAACTGTATTAACATCAAGTGTCATCCACTACAAGTTCAAAAAAAAAAAAAAAATGTATTTGAACTTGAGTGGATAAATAAAAGTTTTTATGAACGATTGAAAATTTGGACAGAATATATATATATGGAGAGTGTGAGCTAATAGAAGGAATTGAAAAAGTAAAACTTTACAAAAACCATACTTTTGGTTTTAACTTAATTATGATCAAATCATGTTACCTGCAGCCAGCAGACCATCGAGCTAACAATACTTGATTTACATATCAATTTGTACATCCGTGGCCGACGTCACGACCCATCATATGCCTTCAGCATATGGCGTCGGACTCTGATGTAAAAACGTAAGAGAAATATTTACATGATTTCCAGTACTTTAGGTAACACTTAGGTACATAGCTTGGCTGGTCAATTAACACCACTATCGAAGGATGGCAAAAAAATTACCTTCGTAGATTTTAAAATGGTCAAGTTTTTAAGGTCGATGGTTATGGTCAAAGTTTTTATGGTCAAGGTTAAGTTCACTTTTACGTACTTCTAAATGAAATTTATGCATGGATGCTTGTTTCCTTCAAGAATTAAATTGTAAACATTATTTATTTATTAAAGATATTGTAACGTCTCCGCCTATACTAGACTTATAAAGGCTTTAAGAAGAGGACCACTTTCAGGTTCATAGGGAACACTTTAATTTTTTTACAAGCATTATATACCTATATACAGAACACTGATTACAAAAAAAATGAAAAAAAAAAAAAAATAATAAATGAAGATAATTAGACACACAAGTGTAGTTCACTCCAAGAATGGATATTTTCAAAATTCTCGAATCTACGATGAATCTAATGTACCCGGTCTGTGAGAGACCTTAATTATCATGCGACACGATACACGTAACTACAAGGGGCTCACTTTGTAAACAGGCGGAAAATCCGTTCTATTCAGTCACTTCAGAGAAAAAAAGAAAAACAACACTTCTGATGGAGTTGTCGCAGAACTCTCTTCTTTCTTCACCAAAAATCTCCTTTTTAGACAATCCGTCAAGAGGGGGGCGGGAGTCAGCTTCCTTCACTACTCATTGATTAGACATTTCTCAGCTGGTGGTGTATCACCCATCACGATGGAACAACTTATGGTATATCAATTGGTTGATATTCAGTCTGTAATTGTTTCGATCTGTGAAGGTAGCACAGACATTCAAATATTTTCTCATTATACATAATACCGAATATATGCTATCAGATTTGAGTAACATGGTACAAAAATTTGTATATGTGTAAAATTTTGTACTAATGAGCGACATAAGTACAAAAATTATAATTGCATGTAATATAACTGCCCACAATGAAACTCGTCTGGTGTCAGATTTGAGTGATGGATTTATTATATATTTTTCAAAGAACATACATTCCTCTCTTCTGGAAATGAAACCCCAAAACTCTTCTCGTGAGAAAAAAAAAAATGCTACAGATATATTATTGATGTTGATAATTAATATAAAATATAAATTCCATTAATTAACAATTGTTATAGTTAAGTCATTTAATATTAAGAAGTCATCATGGGGGAAAAAAAAAAACGTTTAAAAACCTATTCATGCCTGTTTCGTTTCATGTAACAAATGCATAATTAAGATTTTTTCTTTATTAATTCATTTATTAGCATCACTACACTTTATAAAATAAAAAAATAACTTGCAAATACCATGATTTAGTTTTTCTAACAAAAATAAACCTACAAAGGCCCAAACTACGACCTCAAGAGATAAATATTTTACACACATTCAAAAAGAAGATTAAAGATTTTTTTAAAAATTATAAAGTGACGGTTAAAGTGAAAGAAAAAAAGGCGCCGTGTTAAAGAGCCGTTGCACAAAAAGCCGAATTTGCGCCCATTGAAACTTCCGCCTTGAATAATGATGTATCAACGTCTAAGTGCAGCATATCTAAAGGAGGGGAGTCGCGTGCCATCACGTGCACGAAAGTAGCTCATAAGCCAAAAGGAAGAGGGTAAATCGGGGAGCGTCTTGTGCACCCCAAGGGTACGCACGCATTGGGGCAAGGTTTAGCAAAACGGAATCATCGGAAACCAAATCAGACCTACGAAATATATTTAATGAAAATACACTGGTGGACAAAATTAAGAGATGGAAGACATTTTCCCAAATATCTAAAAAATACTGAATATAAATAAATGAAATTTGGTATGCATATAGCTTATTCCATGATAATAAAGTATGCAAAAACAAAAATGAAAGTACCATTCACTGGCATGACCTATTGCCAATAAATCCAATGTAGTCTGAACTTAAGGATAAAAGATGACAATAAAAGTGAGGCTTGTACAGTGTGTGTTGCCTCTAGTATGGTGTATGGTCACCCCTGACAGACAGCCAGCATGCATAACAAATATGCATGCTGTTAATAAGGAGTTAAGGAGGGCTTGTGTAAGACCCTCCCATTCTTCCACCAGAGCAATTTTTAACTCCAGAATGGTTCTGGGGGGAGGTTGGCGCATCGCAATAGCTCTCCCAAGAGCATCCCAAGCATGTTCAATAGGATTCAGGTCAGGGGGATTTGGCTGGCCAATCCATTCGTTGAATATCCTCGCTTTCCAGATACTCATCAACCATGAGAGCCTTATGCGGTCGCGCATTGGTCGTCCATAAAAATGAACTCAGGGCCAACGGCGCCCTGAAAAGACGCACATGGGGCTCTAGGACCTCCTTCCTGTACCTCTGGGCATTCACGGAACCATTGTCAAACACATGGAGCGGTGTGCGGGTATCTTGCATGATCCCTGCCCAAACCATGACTCCTCCACCAGCATAATGGTCCCTTTCGATAATGTTGCTAGGATGGTATCGGGTTCCAGGTTCCTCTATATCAATAACCGTCCAGAATCAGGTTGTAGACAGAATCTGGACTCATCGGTGAAGAGAACATTAGCCCATTGAAGCTGTGTCCAATTTTTATGTTGTCTGCACCATTCTTGCACGCGCTCTTTTGTGGGAGGGAGGGAGTGGGATGCAAAAAAGGGCTTCCTGGCATACAGCCCTCTTTCATTTAGTCTCCTGGAAACTGTCTTACTCGAAATTGATGTTCCTGTAGCAGCCGCGAGCCCCTTGACAATTGGAGTGGCTGTAGTCGTCCTCTGGCGCTTAGCTGAAAGAACAAATACCGGTCTTCATTGACCGTTGTAGCCCTCGAGCGACCTTGTCCTGGTCGTCTGCATACTGTCCCACTAGTTTTAAATTGACTCCACAAATTGGAAATGACGCTTGGTGTTATATCCAATTCCTAGCAACCTGAGCTTGGGACTGGCCTGCCTCAAGTCTACCCACAATTCTCCACCTCATACCTTCGTCTAAACGATGATGTTCACTCATTTCACCTAAAAACCAGCAAGAAACAACAAGATTATTCAAAAAATGCACTAAAATCTGCAACTGTATTGAAGAGTGGAATGAGATGAACAGCTCGATGCGGACTTTTATATCTCCTGCTGGCTTAGCAACGCCCACAAGAATACGTAAACTTATCTCAGGGCCAATTGCACTACAGTGACCACATATGACAAGCAACTGTCCAGGTTTTGTGCGGTATTTTTTAGAGAAATGTGCGAAAATGCATTCCATCTCTTAATTTTGTCCACCAGTGTATTTCTGTTTAGTTTTCATTGAAATTGCTACGCCTAAATATAAGATAAATAAAGATGGTTATAAGAAATTAACTATTTTTAAAAAGTTCCTGTTCTGATCTGTACCTACTCCACACTACGTACCTACCTACTACTACCTACCTCCAGACTACGTGCCTAGGGTTATGTGACCTCTTACTAGTTAGGAAGCGGAGAGTGGAACATCGGTGAGCTTCGTGTATACTATGAACAGCCCATTGAAAGGTGTTGAGGTTGTAATTTTTTTTTTTTTTTGCTTTTCTGCTGAATATCGGTGGACTGTATCACTTATGCATCCCACGAACACCCACTGTTCGAAAGACTTTTAAGTGTAACTGCCTCGAATTTGAGGGTCGTATAGGAAAAAAATCTCTGAAAACTATCGCCAGACAATCTGACTATCGATGGGAGAGTCTTCAGTCCCATCACAATCGCCATCGAGTATCCACACTCCGTATCTAGAATTATAACCTCTTACCAATTAGAAAGGAGAGACTGGAACATCGGTGAACCTCATGTGTCCTATGAACAGCCCACCGAAGGGTGTTGAGGTGTTGATTTTTTTTTTTTTTTGAACATCGATGGACCTCATGTATCACTTGTGTTTCTCACGAATATCTGACCGATAGAAAGACTTTTGAGAGTAACTGCTTCGTATTTACATGTCGTTTAAAAAACCCCGGAAAATTCCCACTAGACAGCCTGACAGTTGATAAGAGATGCTTCACCCCCTCCATCACAATCGCCATTGAGTATCCACACTCTGTGTTTAGGGCTATATGACTTCTTACCAGTTAGAAACGAGAGAGTGGAACATCGGTGAGCCTCATGTATAATATGGATAGCCCTCTTAAAGGTGATGAGGTGTTAATTATTTTATTTTTTTTCTCAACATTGATGGGCCTCATGTACCACTTAGGCATTCAATGAATAGCCCACCGATGAAAAGACTTTTAAGGGTAACTGCCTCATATTTGCGTGTTGCATAGGAAAACACTGTCCGAAAAACCCCCTCCAGACAATCTGCACACCACAATCACCATCGAGTATCCACTCTTGTATTAGGGCTATGTGACCTCTTACCAGTTAGAAAGGAGTGAGTGGAACATCAGTGAGCCTCACATGAACATTCACATCAGTATTCTATGAACAGCTCACCAAATGGTGTTGAAGTGTTCATTTTATTACTTTTCTGTTGAACGTCGATGGGCCTTAGGTACCACTTATGTATTCCACGAACAGCACAGAAAGACTTTTAAGAAAGTAACTGCCTCGCATTTGGGGTCATATAGGAAAAAATCTTACTAGTCAGAAAGCAGAGAGTTGTACATCGGTGAGCCTCATGTGTATTATGAACAGCCCACCAAAGGGTGTGTGGAGGTGTTAAAAAAAAATTTTTTTTTTTTTGCTTTTCTACTGAACAATCGATGGGCCTCATGTACTACTTATGTATTACACGAACAGCATACCGACGTAAAGACTTTTAAAGTTAACTTCCTCGCATTTGCATGTCGTATAGGAAAAAAGAATCTGAGTCTATGAGAGACGGTTCACGAGCTTCAACCCCTGAATCGAAAACAGCCTGACTATCGTTGCGAGATGCTCACACACACACAATCGCCATCGAGCTACCTCGTTTTTGGAAGTAATGACTATAGCAAACTCGGCTCCGAACCTGTGGACGAGACCTGTGGCCCTGAGCGCCAGTCACTCAGCCAATCAGCTCCGGTAACTATGTAACAAGTTGAACGTACTCCAGTGTAACTAAGTGTACTCCAGCCCAGCACTCACAATTTTGAGCAAGCACTTCTACTGTTGTCATCTTGGAAGTTCGAATGTTTCTCCTTTCTTCCTCAAGACCAGGGGTCTCAAACTTTCCAGCCTTAGGGCCATACTGTTTAATCCACTAAGTACCAAGGGCCAAAACCGTTTTAATTTTTCTGCCATTATCTATAATTTCTAGACTAGTCGCCGAGTACGCACTCAGAGCAAGCGTACGCTTGCTAAATTCACTTCATTCTCCAAACTGAAGTACACAAAGAATGTTTATATATCTAAGTTAACCGATGAGCATCTTAAATCTCTTTTAATAATTAGTACAAGTAAAATTGATCCACTATTGTCAGTGAAAAATTACAATTACATAAACCTCATTAGTATTTTTTTGCAAGTGGATGGATACCCCACGGTTTCGTTCGCGTTAATTTAGATTTTCCGTTCCTGAGGATTTTCAGGATAAAAATCATATGTTTGATTCAGGATATATACATTCCAAACATCGATATACGTACATATTCGATACTCTTTACCCCAGCATAACTACCGAGGGTAACCGCGGGATGTTCACTAGTTTATAATGTTAGTGGAATTCATTTCAATCATTTGTTAAATGTTATGCTTAAGCTAAATTTTCTGCGTATTATGCTTGTCATTAAGCTATACCTAGCAAGTCAATAAAACCGAGTTATTATCATTTTGTGTTTTTTCATCCAATTTATTATAGCAACAATATGCTATTCGCTGTCGCGGGCCGTAGTTTGGAGACCCCTGCTCAAGACCAACCGAAGGATATTCTGTCCTACAGATTTATAGTGCCTGTCTGCGTCTAGAGACAGTTTTTGACTCAGGTCATCTTACCGGATTACGGACTTGATTCCGCCAGTTCAGAAAACCCAGTACATTATTCACCAAGTCGCTCTGCTGGTTATCAAGTTACAAATAAAAAGAATTATAATTACTAAAAATCACACATTAACACTAATTATCTTTTCTTTTACCAGAAGAAGAAGATAATTAGTGATATCTGACTGCATCTATTTCTGAGATATAAAACAGACAAAAAAAAATTAAAATGAAGGAAAACTCATTAAACAATCTGTAATTCGCTGAACTTTAATTTGTATTTCTTTTTAAACTGATCTACTTTTTTATAAAAACAAAATAAAACTTGAATTTATATATGTGACCTGAATCTGTCTGACCCGATTTGAAACATATCTTTATGCTGTCTCAAATTCAACGCCTTTTGATATTTTCCTCAAGTTATACTTATTCTGAATATCAAATCAGAATAAACAGTTACAAAATAACAAAATGAATGCCTTTACACATATATTAGCAGTTATTTTTCTAACTAAGAAATAAAAATTATTTGTCATGAATAGAAATCAGTGGAATTTCCCAAACTTTTCGTACATAACAGCATTTAAAAATCTCGGAAGCATAACAAGAGATCTAATTTATTTTGTAATGTAGGTAGATATGAATAATAAATGAAATCAATAAATAAATCAAGGTATTGAGAAAGGTTGTTATTTTAAATTTAATTAATTTTAAAAATCATAAAAGTAATGAAATATTTTAACAACGTTTATGTTAATACAACTTTGATTTTCGAAATTTAAGAATTTTAGTTACTTCGTAATAATAGCCGTGCTTTATATTACTTGTTTTAATAGTAATATAAAGTATTGCTGGAGAAATCAAGAGAATCAAGAGCTCGTGCAACATGTTTGAAAATATTTTTATACTTGTTGAAAAATATTTGAATTCTAGATTTTTGAACTGTTATTTTTAATTTTTAATTATCGACCCTAATGAAAAGCATATATATAAACAAATGTTAAGCTCTAAATCTTCTGATTACATAAAATGCTTGCATGTTTAAATGAATTCGTAATCAATTTTTATTATTGCAATCAAATATTGCAAACGCTCTGGTTTCGGTGCCACAGGTTTCGAGTTTGATTCCCGGCGGTGCAATGAATGTTTGTAATGGTTCGGAATCCACTTTAAAATGTAGGTTTCGGTCTAATATGACTATTACTACAACACTACACCACATCACTACGCCTAGAGCTGAGTTGCCCCTATACAGTTTGGGAATGATGTGGGTGAGAAGTCTGATTGGGCTCTGTGACTCTCTACAGTCATGTTATACCGGAACCTAAGATTTAAAGGGGATTCAACCGCTATAAACAACCATGGCACCGTAGGGATTTGAACCTGAAACCTGTGGCACTGAGCATCGGAGCGCTAGACACTCGGCCCAAGTCTAATATGACTATAGAGCGTTGGGCGTAGGGTTGACAGCCCTTCCCCATAAAAAAGAAATCATCTCCTGTTTAAGAATATGCCAGTAGACAGATGGTCATGATACAACATGAACTGTAGTGTAGGGAGTTTTTTATTATTGATAAAAATATTACAAAATTCTTTGTTTGCTATTCAACTAACTGATTTTAATACCTTTTATTTATGCGAATACAATTTCATGTTTAATTTCTTTTGTGTTTGTGTGTGTGTGTGTGTGTGTGTGTGTGTGTGTGTGTGTGTGTGTGTGTGTGTGTGTGTGTAGAAGTTGCTTTAATCTAAAAAATAATAAATAGCTATGATAAGGCAATTAGTTGAAAATATTATAGAAAACCGCATTACGACTGTAACTACTTTAGCGTGTAGCTCAACTCCCACGGAACTCTAATAAACAAATTCATCTTGTATTAAGCCTTATTCACACCAAGGAGTTGAGCGGCAAAGCGTCAAGAGACAGAGAAGAAATTTTTCTTAAATCCGTTTACACTGAAGTGACAGAAATCGCTTTACTCCGTGTAAAGTTTCATTTGATCCTACGATTATTATTGCCTCAATCCAAGTCACATGACGCGTTACACGTTTGAGAGTTAAAAACTGGCCAACTTCGAATGATCGAAAGGAGTTGCATATTGAGGCTTGTGATTGGTCAACGTTTTGCTCTATGCCACCGCTTTAGTGTGAAAGAGAACTTTGCACTTATAAAATATTAGGAAAATATCCATATGATCAACTGGACGAAATATGGTGAAATATGGTGTCTAGAAGTACGTCAGATCGACATTTTAAGTTAAAGTAACGATTAAATAGAAAATCTCTAGGGTCTCTATGTTAGCTACGACAACCATGATCTGCAACTGTGTTACACTAACAGAAAATCAGAAAAACAAGCACACAGCCAATTAGAACTAACTAATTCCCTGATATTACAGTCCATGGTGGGCCAAGGCCGTCTGCCTACTATAACTAGAGATTTTTTTTTTTACGGGATAGAATTGTCATCCCTACGCCCAACATTCATATATGACGGAGACCTGCAGTTTAAAATGAACTCCGAACCACTACAAACATACATTGCGACATTGCAACTCGCACCGGAAACCTGTGACACCCAGCGCCAGGGCGCTAGTCACTCGGCCATCAGGCCTTGTTGAGAAATTTGATAAAGATTAATATGTGAAAAATTCACGTTATTATTAGTTCACGGTTATTCACCCTTCTGCATTCTTGTAATGATGGAGTCGCCCAATGGCACAGAAAAAGCGAATTGTTGCATGAGTTTTTTGAAACTTATTCTGCTGTACAAGTGCCATGCAATGATAAATATCCTGAATTGAAATCGTTAATCAGCACTTAATTTGGTTTGATCATATGCTTATAATATGAAAAGCATTAATTTACTGAGGATTCGTCTGGTTTGTCTCCCTACGGTCATTTTATGCTATTTAGACCGGGAACTACAGTTTAAAGTGGATTCTGAACCACTCACAAACATCCATGTCACAGCCAGAATTCGACCCTAAAGTACTAAAGGCCTGTACTAAATTGGTACAAAAGGCCTGTGGTACCAAAGGCCAGAACACTACCAAATTAGCCATCAGGTCGCCATTGATTTACTGAAGAGACACTTACAGAGTAACGAAAGATAGCCTCCACAATAATCTGTATTGTCATCACTGTGGTTATACTACTCTTAATAAAACATTTTTTTTCCCTGACTAAATTCTTTTGCCTAACTAAAACATTCTGATTACCTAACTATAACATTCTATTTGCCTAGCTAAAACATTCTATTTACCTAACTAAAACATTCTATTTGCCTAACTAAGACATTCTTTTTGTTCAACACTGTATTTTTGCTTACTTCCGATAAATGAATGAGTTGAATTCTTAAAACTTTTTAACTGCTTAATTTATGTCCTATTCCATTTCCTCTCCCATGAGTCATCACTCTTTGTATTGGTATTTTTCCGCCACCACATCATTTCCTTTTCTTCTATTTCATATCCCACCCCGTCACCAGCTGCACATCGGACTACTTTCTTCTCTGTCTCCCAAACAAAACACACACGAGCGGACATTGCCTTTCCATCGGTTCCTTTCCGCGTGTCGGCGGAGGTGGTCCACCCTCTAGTATCGTTTGGTCCACCTGTCCTTTTGGACTCTCGGTAGCAGCCGACCGACAGACTCCCGAAATGTAACTGTAACTGTGGTGACACGTGCCAGCTGCTTAGGGTGCACGCGAACAGCACGCTCCTGTTGTTCCCCATGGGGTGCTTTGTCGCCCCCCAATTCTTTAAAAGATTCTGTTATCCAGAGGCAATTTGCTTGGATTTTTCTTCCCCCCCCCCCATCTCAATCCCCACCGTTGTTTTCTCCAATTTTTAGCGCCTTTTGATCTACTAAAAATTTTTAGGGTTGCACTTCTTCGATGGTTTGGCTAAAAAAACCGTAAGTAGTACTCTCCCACTAATGCCTCCTGTAATGTCTAACCTTATCGTTTAACTGAGTAATCAGTCGTGTCAGTTGCGCAACCGTTTGATGATCCGTTTCGTCTTCTTCACTTTCTTTCCGAGCACGTAAAGATTTGACGGGGTTGAATAAACCTCCATGCTATAAGATATGCCGGACACCGACTGAATAAAGATCCAAGAGGGACAAAAAGGAGTTTTATCAAAAAGTAGCAGGTTTATTAGAAGTAGGTTTTACAAATAAAGGAATGGTCCCCTTTAAAAAATAAAATGGCCTAAGAATATTTTTACCAATTTATTTGATATATAAATTAAAATCATTTATTAAAATGGTCTTTAAATACGATAAAAAGTAAAAAGGAACTTAATAAAAAGTACTAGGCTTATTGAAGATAGGTTTTACAAATAAAGGAATGGCCTAAAATAATTTTTGACAATTTATTTGATACGTAAATTAAAACAAAATGTTAAAATGGTCTATAAATAAGATCTTTCAAAAAAACTTCAATGCTCAGGGATGTTTTGTATATCAACTGAGTCACAGAAAAGTTTGGTACTATATCATATTAAAAGTTTTCTTGTGATCAGCATACAAAAAAAAAATGTTAGAATTTATTTCAATCTGTACAATTATTCTTAGTTCTGAAGAATTATAGTTTTTAATGATAATTATGTATTAATTAATATAATAATATATTTAATAATTAATCTCTTTATTTTATGTTATTTTCTATGTTTTATGTTATGTTTAGGTTTTTAATATCTTTAAAAACATACACATAGCATAAAACATAATATTTAATCTTATAATATCGATCAGAAATATTGAGTCTTTAAAAACTAATATTAAATTTCCCTGTAATTTTTCATAAATACGAATATTAGCAAATTTTCAATGAAAGATATTTAATTAAATATCAGTAATGATTAAAAATAATTTGAAATTTTTGATAATTTTAATGTCTACAATTATTTAGTTAATCATAATTTAACTAACACTATTATTATTCATTTATTAATTGTAATCCATTTAATTATTAATTTTGTAAAGTTATTTTTAAAAGGTTTTTAGTGACATCTTATGCATATATATAAATATCTCGCAATCTTTTATACATATATATATATATATATATATATATATATATATATATATATATATATATATATATATATATATATAAGCAGTTATACGATAAATATGGGTTATACTTAAATTTATGACAATATTGAAATATCTAATATTGATCAATAAAATACTACATAAAATAAATGAATTATAGACATGTTTTATTTCAGCAATTTAATAGAAAATATTTTATTCGATATAACAAACCAGCAAACAAGACTTATATGTAATTTAGGACTTATAGGTAGGACATCTAAACAGGACAGGGATAAACAGACAGGATAAACATAGGGATAGGACAGGGATAAACAGATATATTTTTAATTTTTTTATATTTGCAAATTGTGCTTCGAAAGACATCATTGACAACTGCTTTATTAAAATTAAAAGACAGAAAAAGAAGATCCATGAGATAAATTATTTTAAAAAAAAAAAAAAAAAAAAAAAAAAATGATATGATACAAACCTGCAACAATCAATTTTTTTCATATCTTTAAACAATAAGAATAAAATCTACAAAAAATAAATAAATTTTATATTCATCTTATGATAAAAAAATAACTAAAAAAATTAAAAAATATTAATCAAACATTAAATGGATGTATGAATGAATAATAATAATGGATGTATGAATAATTTTTTTACAGAATTGTATTTTAAAAAAATTTCATTTGACGAATAAGAATAATAAATATAATTTAATTGATTCAATGCTAAATTAAAATTTTTTTTCGATTATTATTATTAGAATGTCTTAAATTAATGAGCGGACGTCATTTTTATCAAGTTGATAACATTTTTTATGAAAACTAAAACTAGCTATAATGAAAGTAAGGAAAAAAATTTTTTTTATTTTTCAAATTGATCAAAATTAGAAATTATTAAATTTTTTTTTTTTTCAAATTAAAAATGAGTGAACATTTTTAAATAAAGTTAATAAATTTTTAAATTTGTTTTAAAATAACAAAAAAATCAGCAAATTAACTTTTAAAACTTTATGTATTTATTATTTTTCAGTTTGAAAATTAATTGTGAATGATTAAGCTGTTTCAAATCTTTAAACCGTTAACCGAAAAATTAGCAAACAATCCACTATGGTAAATAAATTCTCAGCATAACAGTCGTTGCTTTTTTTCCCCTTCTTTTTTTATGATGATGATGATCGATCAAGGAATTATTGAAATAAGAAATTCGAAGATAAAAAGAATGTAGATTGGTATTAAAATAAATAAAAATATTATTTATATACATTTGTCTGTATTTAGAATGGATCGAATGATTTTAAAATAAAATATACATACAAAAGGAATTTTATAAATAAATGTAATGCAAATTTTAATGCTTTAATAAAATTCATATTGGGTCGCATATTACCCAAAAGCTTCACGTTGTTATGACGACGATATGCCACGTCACATAACCACGATAGCTCTGCATTTTAATTTAATTTTTTCTATCAAAATTTTTTTTTCATTATAAACAAAATCTTCTAAATTAATTCTGTAATTAAATTTATTCAATTTATCCAAAACATGGCCTCTATCTCTTTATAATTTTTAATTTTTATAACATATCTAACATTAAGAGCGATATTTTTAGCAGAAATATACAATAATAATAATAATAATAATAATTTTTTTCAGTATATATTACTTCAATATATATAAATACTTACTTTAATTGAGCTAAATTTTGTAATTAATTTTCACTACAAATTTCGATTATATCTATAATCGAAATTTGAAGTGACTAATTAACCTATTATGATTACCATTATATTAAACCTAATTAGTTAAAAACAAGAAAAAGAAGATTTCAGAGAGAAAAACTACTCCATCAATAATTTAACGACTTCAAGGCATTTAAGAGATGAATCATTTTTTCTTCCCTAAAAATTTAATATTACTGCCAAATAGGCGATTTCAAGCCAAATGTGAAAACCCATCCCGTACTTTGCGGAGTAAATATGCCAGCTGTAGCATGAAAGCCTACATTTTCCGTCTCCACACTGGCCCATCTGCTGAATCTCTTTCGCCATTCGCCCTTGAACCGTTAGTTGACCGCGACCGTGGGCAGGTGGTCTAGGACAGCTGGGCTGGGACTATCTTTCTCCCTTCCCCACCCCTTTACTGTTTACCTGCGGATTCCCGGATCAGGTCTTTAATCGCCAAATTACCACGTAATGAAGTCGCCAATGATTATGAGAGGCTTCCCTTCATGCTCATGAAAGTTATGAGCTTGGATGAACCTGGGGGAGGGGGTGGCGACTCATTTCAGTTCACTTCGAAGCTCCTGCATCCCCATGTAATTGCATTTATCTTCACTCAAACAGTTGTTCGCTTACTATCCTGAATCCTAGCAAGTTCGTGCCTGGTGCGAGATTAATATTCATTTTTTTTTTTTTTATTCTTTTCCTGTTCTTATTGGAACATTTATTATGCCTTTTTTTTTTTTTTTTTCTCTCTCTCTCTTTGGTTTTGATGAGGTTAATTTGGTTTTTATGAATGAGTCGTTTTAAGTAACGTTTTCTTTAATCCCCCTCTAATTACGTAATTTACCCTTTCAATGAGCTCACCTGCTTAAGCAACTATATTATGGAGAATTAAATGGGTGGCGAATTAGCATTTTTAAAAATTTAGGAGTTTTTAATATATATTTATTTTATTAATTTTTATTTTTATTTTTATTATTATTACTGTCTGAGAGTATGTGTTTTGTCTATGAATTTTGGATTTAAATATTTTGAGTTTCGCAGCACTTATTGAATAAAAATTAAATTAAAGTCTATGTGCATTTGTGGATGAATTTCGGCTTTGAATATTTTGAGTTACGCAACACATATCATTTCTGAATGTACAAAAATTAAATTAAAGAGCATATGCTCTTGTGGTTCTTATCACTAATAACTAGGTTTTATATTGCATATTTATTTCAATTAATTAAGAAAAATAGATATTATTTGTAGTTGGGATTTTTGAATATTAAAAAAATGCAATATTATTCTGGTTTGTAATTTTTAAAAAATAACATGAATTCAATCTAAGGGACTGTTACATCTAAAGGATTAACATAAAAATAAATAAATGAAATGAACTAAAGTTGCAACTGATTGCAACAAATGATTGCAATTACAACTGC
This sequence comes from Caerostris extrusa, assembly GCA_021605095.1. Classification (NCBI taxonomy): domain Eukaryota; kingdom Metazoa; phylum Arthropoda; class Arachnida; order Araneae; family Araneidae; genus Caerostris; species Caerostris extrusa. Next base: position 74,392 of record BPLR01007251.1, read on the forward strand.
AACTGATAAACCACATAACTTTCTTACCAACCTAATATTTAAATTTTTATAATTATTAAACTAAATTTATACCAAATTAACCAAAATTATACAACCTAATTTTGGAAATTTTTACACTTTGAAATCCAATATCTAAATTAATTAATTATTTTAAATATTGAAAGCATTAATTAATATTGAGAGCATATTTATATATTTGCGTATGAAGGCAAAATTGAAAGCATATTTAAAATTTAAAATATTGAGAACATATTTTATATAGTTGCATATGAAGACAAAATTGAAAGCATATTTAAAATTTAAAATATTGAGAGTATATTTATATTGTTGCATATGAAGACGAAATTGAGAGCATATTTGTATTGTTGCATATAAAGACAAAATTGAAAGCATATTTAAAATTTAAAATATTTTTAATTTAATATTTTTGAGAGCGTATTTAAAATTTATATAGTTGCATATGAAGACATATTTAAAATTTAAAAATTGAGAGCATATTTATATTGTTGCATATACAGACATAAAATTAAAGACAAATTGAAAGCATATTTAAAATTTATATTGCATATTTAAAATTTAAAATATTGCATATAAAGATAAAATTGAATATTGTTGCATATTTTAAATTTAAAATATTGAGAGCATATTTATATTGTTGAATATGAAAACAAAATTGAGAGCATATTTAAAATACTGAGAGCATATTTATATTGTTGCGTATGAAGGCAATATAAAAGATAAAATTTAAAATAAGCATATTTTATTGTTGAATTTAAAATTTAAAATTGAGAGCATATTTATATTGTTGAATATGAAAACAAAATACGAAAACAAAATTGAGCATATTTAAAATACTGAGAGCATATTTATATTGTTGCATATGAAGAGAAAATAAATGGCACGTCAAATGGCGCGCTAAAGCTAAATTAAATTAATGTGCGCAATAATGCATATTTTTTGTAGCTCAACTTTACACTGTAATTGCTGTAGCCAATGACGTAAGTGCAAGATTTCTGAGTGCTTATATTATGCTTCGTATAATGATCTAGTGAAAGCAAACCGTTCATTAATATATCATTTAGAGTTTTCAGATCCACCGTTTTTTTTTTTTTTTTTTTCTTTCTGAGACACTTTCAGGACACTTTTTGAATTAAGATTGACACCTGGTTTTGAACAGCAAAAGAAATATACTGGGGGAAAAAAAAAAAAAAAAAACAGAATTTATTTTTTTCATTTATTATAATTTGAAATAGAGACCGAAGAATAAAGACCTAAAGTTCATTGTCTTTGTTTCATAATATCTTTCATCATTACCTTCATTCAATCTATTTAATTAATCGTTTTGTCTCATCTAAATAAAGAAACACATTGTAATTGATTTCATGAATCAAATACGTCTTGACTTCAGTAAGTAAAAATGAATGGCCTCATAAAAAACGAACAAGTATTCATTAGATACCATTGACTGAGTTTTTTTTTTATTGTTAATTAAAGAAGACAATACATGGATTATTTATAAGTTTGTTCTGTTCCAATTGAATGAAACTCTGGTTTCAAATAACGTACAGATGTATTGCTAAACAAGAAGGTTTCCCTTTACAGTAACTAAGTATACTTGAAAATTCTGTCTCCTCAATGTCCATTCAATTAGAAGTGTTAATCATTCGCCTATTCGATCTATCGTATTTCTGGACAACCAATGTGTGAGGAATGGCTTGATGGCCATGTGGCTAGCGCTCTGGAGCTTGATATCAAAGGTTTCGGTTCGAGTCCCGACGGTGCCATGATTGTTTGTAGTGGTTCGAAATCCACTTTAAACCGTAGGTAGGGGTATTATATCCTAATAGGATTGTAGAGCGTTGTGGGGTAGTGTTAGCATATCTTCAAGATACACGGGCCCCCTGGGTTGTGCTAAATGAGTAAACAGCTTTGCAGCCCTTGCTTATGGTATAAAAGATTAACTGTCTCTCTATCGCCAGCTGCATTAGAACAAAAATGTGAGAGGAATGTATTTTATGTAATTAAATACTTAATTTGCTCGTGGCCGATGGGCAACGAGCGCCGATGGTGAAGTATTATGGCGGAGGTTCAATCCGTTGGCGGCTTTGTTGTAGACACTGTTTCAAAAACGAGGAAATTCGATGGCGTTTGTGATGTTCAGCATATTGCTTAATGAGTCGTATTACCTGGTGAGAGCTTTCGGACTTTCTCCCATATATGATAAGCAAATGTGGGATAGTTCCCCTAAAAGTCCCTAAAGGCACTGCCCTCGTTCTTCAGCGTCACAGAGCCAAGTCAGAATTCTGCCTACAGGTGCTCCATCACAACAGAAGTTGCCCTCCTCCTTCCCCCCCTTCATGAGACAAGGAACGTAACAAGACTACGTAACAAGAAATCCAATGACTTAATTGCGAAATGTCTGCAATTTATAATCAATCAACTAATTATATTTACATCATCATCGTCATCAGTGGTTCAACAGCCCCATGGTGAGCCAAGGCTGTCTGCCTACTTGCAAACTTCGAGACAGGAGATGTTTTGCTTTTTTTACAAAGGGTATGGTTGTCAGACTTACGCCCAACGCTCTGAATAGACGAGTGTCTTGCACTCTGGCGCTCGGTACCACAGGTTTCGGGTTCGAGTCCGGCGGTGCCATGGATGTTTGTAGTGATTCGGAATCCACTTTAAGCAGTAGATCCCGGTCCCATATGACCGTAGAGCGTCACAGCCCAATCAAACTTTTCCCCGCCCACATCACTCCCAAACTGTAAAGAGGCAACTCAGCACTAGCCACAGTGATGTGGTGTAGTAGTGGTAGTCAGATTTGACGGTTATCTACGGTTTAAAGTGGATTCTGAGTCCCTACACAAACATCCATAGCGCCGCCAGGACTCGAACCCGAACCTGTGTTACCGATCGCCAGAGCGCTAGTCACCACTCGCCATTCAGGCTCCATAATATTTAAATAGCACAACTAAATTTAGTAACCGTAATAGTTGTTGAAGATGTTGAGGTAAATGATTTTAGATGAAATAAACAAATCACAACTAGTCTTTAAAAAAAAAATTATTACAGAAGTGGGAAAAAAAAGTGGTACGAAATGAAACGGTTATAAGGAATGTAATTTAAGGGTAAGATGTTTCAATGCTTCATGTATCATATTTAAAAATACACCTTAGAATTTTCTCCACGAGAAAAATTTGGTCGAAACTTAATTAACTTCCTTATTCAGTCCTCACTTCGCTGATCAACAACGATAAAGTCACACATGCACGGTACATTAAAATATAAGGTCAGGTTAGAAATTCATAAACTATTCCCCAACACAAACCTCAATATTTTTTTCTGAAATAACTTCCTCTTCTCGTTCTTCAGTTCACGTTGTTCCTTTCAGGATATGGAGAAAAGCATAAGTTCATCATTTTCACAGCGCAAATTTTTTTCCCTATGAATAAACTTATTTTTTCCCCACACGCATTCTTCACTTAATTGCATACAACATCTTCCATATACAGCGATCAAGCAGCTAAAAGGTAAAAATGTTAAATACAATAATAAAAATAAAAATAATTTATAATATAAAATAATAAAAATTTATAATGCATATAAAAATATGACAAATAATTAAATAGCATTGCGATAATATGCAACTACATAAATATGAAGGAAACGGTTGGTTAAAGAATAATTAAATAAAATAACTTAAAAACAATAATAGTATTATTGTTGAAATAACAAATACAATATAATGTAAAAATATTTAAATAACGTGATGATAACATGAAATTAATTTAAATTTGGATGAATAATATAAATAAATAAAATACACAAATAACTAAATACTTAATACAAATAAATACTTAAATGGCTAACAAATAAATAAAATAGCAAAAAGCAAAATAATTTATAACACTTAAAAAAAATAACACAAATTTATAATACGAATACAATATGACGTAAAAAATAATTAAATAACAAGACAATAATATGTAACTAACATAAATTTAGATGAAATGGCTGGTTAACGAATAAATAAATAAATAAAAATATAACAAAATATTTAAATAACATGACTATAACGTGCGATTAATTTAAGCTTAAAATGAAACGACAGACTTACAAATAAATAAAATAACACGAGCAAAAATAATTTGTAATATCATTTTAAAATACTCAAATTTAAAATACACATACAATATGACGTAAAATAATTAAATAACGTGGCGATAATATGCAACTAACATAAGTTTGGATGAAACGGCTGATTAATGAATAAATAAAATAACATAAAAATAATAATATTATAATAAAATAACATAAATACAATATAACATAAATAACATGATAATAATATGTAATTAATTTAAGCTTGGATAAAACGACAGGCTTACAAATATAAAATAAATAAAATAACACAAAAATAATATTATTATTATAAATTAACACAAATACAATATAACATAAAAAATGAAATAAAATAACAAATATAAAATAAATAAAATAACATAAAATAATAATATTATAATAAAATAACATAAATACAATATAATATAAATAACATGATAATAATATGTAATTAATTTAAGCTTGGATAAAACGACAGGCTTACAAATATAAAAATAAATAAAATAACACAAAAAATAATATCATTATTATAAATTAACATAAATACAATAATACATAAAATATTAATAAAAGCATGACTATAATGTGTAATTAATTTAAGCTTGGATGAAACGACAGACTCTAAATACAGAAATAAATAAAATAACACAAAAATTACTTATAATATTATTATAAAATTACAAACAATGCGACATAAAATATTTAAATAACATGACGATAATATGTAATTAACTTAATGGATGAAACGATAGATTGGCAAAATATTAGTTAAATGAAATGACACAAACAACAAATATGATACTGAAAACAAACCCGGAACAAGATGTTATCAAAGATTTTAATCTAATGGAGTTTAGGAAAAATAAACGATATTTGAGGTATGAAAATAGGAAACAAGGAAACTGCAATTTGCATTTTTAAGTTGGTAGTGCAAAAATAACATCATTTTCGGGATGATGTTATTGCTTTCTAACGCAGAGTGTTTTTTGACCTGATGTCGTTTGCCACTAGAACTGCAAATGTTTAACAGATTAACATTACTGAAGCCAGCATAAGTGGAAAAGAAAGATCCTGTACACCAGGGACACCTAGTAATGACATTTGAAAAGACAGTATCCTCCAATCCTCATAATCAAAAATCAAAGAAAGTATTTTCAGGTCTAAAATACAATGTCTTTTGTATTGAAACTGCAGTTTCTTATTCGACTTTGATCAGTTACGAACTAACTTCAGTCGTCAGTTACGAACTTAACCATTTTACATAGAAATTACTTGTTTTATTATGCTTATTGTTGCTTATAAATAGAGAGAAAAAAATTAGCATCTTAGACAAAGGGTTGTTAAACCAAGGACGATTTATTTTCTACAAGAAAAATTCAAACACCCTAAGTTAATGATAGATAAATAAAAGATAAAATGGAAACACTTTTTGATATTGCTCTAACACTCCTACTGAATTGGCACTAACTCCACTTCCATAATTGATTTAGTAGTTACTAACAACTTCCATTTTACTAATACCATAAACTCTGTCGATGAACTTTCCTCAGATCATAACCCGGTACTTATTGACTATAACTTTCGAGCGCTGCATAATTTACCTAGTCCGAATGTCACTACTTGTTGGTCTAAATTTTCTTAACATTCTTGATACAAATTTTAAATACTCCTCCATTCCCATCTCTTCTCCTAAAGAAATTGATGATGCTATTAATGAACTAACTGCTAAGATTATTGCTGCTCATCAAGCTGCCTCCAAACTGCTTCCTCCTAATCATAAAACTTACTTGCCTCCTGCTATTAAAATTCTAATTACTAACAGAAATAATGCACGAAAATTATGGCAAATTTATCGCGATCCACGCAGTAAGAACATTTATAATCACCATCAAAATCTTCTTAAACGTGCTATTATAAAATATAAAAATGATTGCTGGGACAAACGTCTCGAAACTGTAAATGTCGAAGATGGCTCCATCTGGGAACTCTGTGGCAGATTCAGGAAGAAAAGAACAACGATACACTCTCTTCAAAGTTCCACCTCTACAGTCACTACTGCTGTTGAGAAAGCGGACATTCTTGCCACCACTTTGCAAAAGAGCAATTTCAAGAGAACCCCACTACCAATAATTATATTGAATCTGAAGTTGAGAATTCCATCTCATCCTTTTGCAATTAATAACAGCCCGACTTCTACTGCTCCTCATACTAAAGCTTCTACAATAGTCAATATTATTTCAAACCTCAATATTTGTAAAACTCCGGGGATTGATTGCATAACCAACAAGATGCTCAAAAACATTCCATATAAAATAATCTTACAAATTTGTAAGATCACTGATGCAATATTAACCTACAGCCACTACCTAAATGTTGGAAAACAGCACGGATCCTTCCTATCCTCAAGCCTGGTAAGGACCCCACCTCATCTACTAGCTATCGACCAATATCTCTTCTATCTTCTCTTAGTAAAATTGTGGAGCGCGTCATAGCAGATATTTTAAATAAAGAATCTAAAGACTTAAACATCCTCATCTCACAGCAATTCGGTTTCACTCAAGAACTATCCACAACTCATCAACTTTTTAATATTACGGAGACCATTTGCGAAGGGTTCTCTTGGAAGATGGACACTGCGGCAATTTTCCTGGATGTGGCAAAAGCCTTCGACAGAGTCTGGCTGCATGGGCTAATTCATAAAATGATTCAATTTAGGTATTCTCCATTTATCATCAAAATTATCATGCACTATTTATCAGAAAGAAGCTTTGTTGTTTCGGTTAATCAAGTTGACTCTAAAATCTGTAATATTCTTGCAGGCGTTCCTCAGGGCTCGATTTTGGACCTTTTTTTATACAACATCTACACAAATGACATACCACAAGAACACACGATTAAATTGACTCTATATGCTGATGATACAGCTATTATTACACAGGGAGGAAAATACACATTTTTACAGAAAAATTTACAAAATTACATCAATAAACTTGAAATTTGGTTGGATACATGGAAAATTAAACTTAATGTCGCGAAGACTGAAGCCGTACTATTTACCAGGAAAAATAACCGTACTCCTCCTAATATAACTCTTTACAATACTAACATTTCCTGGTCTAAAGAAGCTAAATATTTAGGAGTAATTCTTGATCGCCAACTAACCTTTAAAGCTCATATTGACTACGTAAGAAATAAATTCAATAACCAACTAAGAAAATTCTATTCTGTCTTAGGAAGGCACTCTATACTAACCATTGAACTGAAAAAAACTAATCTATCTTTGCTTATTTAGTCCAATTATAGCATATGCGAGTCCAGTTTGGGGCTCAACTGCGAAAAGTAATTTTCTTATTATTGAACGTCTAGAAAAAAAGTCATCAGAATGATTGTTGACGCACCATGGTATTTCCGAAATAAAGAAATTAAACGCTCTCTTCTATGCCTAGCTTTCGCGAATATGTTGACAAAAATTGCTCAAAATTTTTTACACTTCTATACATAATTCACATAATCCGGTAATTAATGCTATCAACAACTTTAATTATGACATTTCAATTCCTTGCACTTGTAAAAGAAGCATGTTTTAAATATTAACAAGTAAAGGGTTTTTCCTCTTTGCTTCTCTTGGACACTTTTTTTTTCATTTCTGACTCCTTTTTATTGACACTTTTTTGACACTGAATCTCTATCAACACATTTCTATGGTCCTGGTTATGTTTGAATAAGGGGCGTGTTTGCGCGTATTTGTATCTGAGGCTGCGTGGGTGCTCATTGGTGCTATGGCTTTGCTTCTTCCGTCATTGCTTTGTTTTTGATTTTTTTTTTTTGTTTTTGTTTTTTTTTTATTTCTCTATAATCTTTATGGTTTTGATTTTATTTTTAATTGTAATTGTAATTTAATTGTAATTTTGCAATGGTTTTTATCAATTTACACTGGGCCTGGAGCCGACTGTACTTTTATTTTTATGAAGCAATTTGAGGTTTGGTCGCTTCGCGACCAAGGCACGCCTCCGTCGACGTACACAGAAGAACACTTTTTGATGAACCAAGCTTCAAATTATTAAAGATCTTGATCGGCAAATTATTTTTTTAATTTTTATTAAAGATTTAAAAATATGATTTTTCATAATATTGACTTCATGTTGACTTTTTTGTTATTATTATTTAATACTATCAAATCAAAAGCAATTATTTCTTAAGAACCTAGAAAAAAATATTCTGATCATATGTCAGATGAAAAGCAATTCACAATAATAATAATCACAATAATAATTTTTACAATAACGTCTTCATATTGACTTTTTTTTTTTTTTTGTTTATCAATTGATACTATCAAATCAAAATCTATTATTTCTAAAGAACTTTAAAAAAAAATAATCCTCACTGTCTGTCAGACGAAGAAGCAATTCTAACAGTAAGAAATTAAATATTTTTGGTTAGTTATAGTTACATTTGTAATCGCTCCGTCGTATCTAGCAATTATCTACTTAATTGTAAAGCATCAGCAGTGACTTCTTTATACTGACTGTATTTCCTCAGAAATGGCCAAGAAATGATGTTGAATATCACACCTTCCTTTTCCTTTTCTAATTCACTTTTAATGTTTTCGTATGTAATAATTGTTTAAAATACAATAAATAATTGTTACATAACTTTTGTTAACTTAATTAATCCTATTTCCCTTTTCACATATTTCAATAAAATGAAGTGCAACTCTAAATACCAATATTTTAAATATTCATTTATTATTTTTGAGTTTAAAAACTTTTAATATTCTTACATATTAAAAGTTTTCTACACTCATGTCCATAAATTAAGGATAATGAAGTTCAGGCGAAGAAAGAGACAGAAGCAAAACAAATTTGACTTATTTGTAAAGTCTATTTATTAAACAAAAGGTAAAGAGCGAAAAAGATGCTATATGTTTGACATAATTAATAAAAATTACGATTTTTACTCCCTGAGCAAATTTCAAAAAAGAACCTATTTACAAAAAACAGTATAACATGGTTAGTATGATGGTTAATATGGAGTATGCTGAGTATCAAATTATCAATCTGATCTTGGGGAATATTACACCACTCATCAAGCAATGCCCTCCGAAGTTCCGGTTGACAGGTGGGAGGGGTTGACGGGCTGAAATTCGTCAGCCAAGCATATCCCACACATGCTCTATTGGATTCAAGTCCGGTGAGTATGCTGGCTAATCCATACGGGTAATATACTCCAATTGAAGGCATTCGTCTACAATGTTTGCACGGTGAGGACGGGCGTTGTCATCCATAAACAGAAATTCAGCACCCATGGCGCCCCGAAACAAACGTACATGTTGTTCCAGAATGACATCCCGATAGATGTGGCCTGTCATCGTTACACTCTGAACATGCAGGTCGTTCTGAAACCAAGAATAATACCTCCCCAAACGAGCCATCCTGCATCACCGTAACGGTGTCGTTCAATGGTGTTCTCTTGGTGGTAACGGGTACCTGGCGCTCTCCATATGAAAGTCCGGCGAGAATCAGACTGCAAACTAAACCTGGACTCGTCGGAAAACATCACACAAGACCACTGTTGCGATGTGTCCCCAATGCATGCTCTCTACTCCAGGTTAATCGCAGGCGACAGTGAGTTGCGGTAAGTGGCACACATCTGAAAGGCCTACGAGCATATAGACCAATGTGCCCTAAGCGTCTGTACACGGTCTGCCTTGAAACTGTCGTACCGGTAGCTGAAGAGAGCTGACGGTGACAGGTCTGATGCTGTGCTCCGTCTGTTTCTTTTGGCAGTAACTGCTAAATACTGGTCCTCATTCGGCGTTGTAACTCGGGGGCGACCTGTGCTGGAACATCTACTGACATTACCATCATCTTGGAATCGTTGCCAAAGCCTGGAGATACCACTTTGGGCGATTCCAAGTTTCTCGGATACTTTCAGCTGGGTAAAGCCTGGTTTCCAGTCGTCCGGTAATTCTACCACGTAAAAAATCATTCAAATGCTTCCTTTGTGCTATAACTATGCGGTTATTGCACTGAATGGCTTTTTAAAGCGCTTGTGAACAATTTTTACTTTTTGCCACCATTCCTTATATACCCCTCTTACACTCTCGTCATTGTGACGTACGATCCGCGCTATCTGGTGGTTTCCTGTAATTTGCATATTCTTCTTCAAGATGTGTGTGATAATTCTACAGGTGAAATTTTTATTTTAGAGTTCCATTTCTGTGTGATTCTGAATTATCCTGAATTTATGGACATGAGTGTAATTTTCTCCCGCTAGGTGCAAAGATAAAATTTTCACTTGTCTAAGGCATCATATGTTTACCATAATGCACTATGATATCAAAATATTAAACATATATAATCATTTAGCTCTAAATACTTTTACTCTGAAATGAAAAAATTTGGAACATTCTGCATAATGTAGTAAAGAAATGTATTATTTCTCAAAAAAAAAAAAAAAAAAATTCGATAAGAATTTTGTTTCTTTTTTTCAGAGATGTATTCGCTGAAAATAAATACTATTCACTAAATTAATGAAATTTCGCAGATATTTGAAAGACTTGGATCGTAGGAAGAAAAAAATCCTCTTTTTACGAGCATTCAGTTTTATCTCCTTGAACTTCTTTTTGCCTTTTTCTTCGTTTTCAGTTATTTTTTTTTTGTAAAAAGATGAAAAGAAAAAAAAAAAAAAAAAAAAAAAAAAAGTACAACATTTAATTTTTTCTTTTTATCAACCCCACACACACAGAAAAAAAATATTCTTATTTTTTCAAAAATATTTAAACAGAAGCATGGTAATCTTTACCTACAGATAATTTCTGCATATGACAAGAGCTCTTTCAATTTTGAGACAGCACCAAATATATAAAGATAAGCATATAAATATATTTAAAGATAAACATATAAATATATTTAGGGCAGCACCAAACATATTAAAATTATATAAAGACCACTTCAAGTGGCATTGCCCATACTTCTGACTCATGTAGGATTAAAATTAAGTATTGAAATTCTAAATTATTTTCGTATATGTTGAGCTTGTATTGATATCTAATTAGCATTTGCTATGCTTAACATGTAATACTTATGTCATTAATTTATTATGACAATTTAATTTATTATGACATTTATTATTTAATTATATGTCATTATTATTGTCATTATTTATGGGCATTAATTATGTCATCTTTAAATACAAATATAGCTTAGAAATATATAATTATCTTAAAACGGATGCATATTTATATATTTCAGAAAACATAACATGACATAAACGGAGTCAACATTTTCCTTACAGATTGAAAACTATATTATTATAGGGAGTTAATTACTTTAAAATATCTTCCAAATGAATCTAGAAATCGAATTGCACTCGAACTGGAATTTTTCTAAGAATACTTAAATCTTTACAATAGTTTTTGTATCTGTATAGTAAAACATTATCTATTAGTACTTATCAATTTTCTACTATAATTTTCTACTTTAAACCATTATGAATATAAATTATAATCACGGGGGAAAAGTATTTATATGAGAAAATATTTCAAATTGAAATAAAAAACTTTTTGCTTGAATTTATTTTTACTTTGCTTAAATAGAAAAAAATTAAGATCTTCTAATAATAAGTCTCAAACTGTTGTTCAAAGAATGAAGAAAATTATAAATTATTTAAAAATTTTTATTTTAAGATAAAACAATAAAAATTTAAATAAAAGAAAAAAAAAATGATAAAAACAATGTTATGGATGTATTATAAAAGCAATTATTTATGGAAAGTACAACTCACAACTGAATTTGTATCGAAATGCTAGAAAAAGTTTTATTTTGAAAGTATAAAGTTAGTTTCAAGCAGTTACCTTTTTTTAAAATTCAAGCTTCATTTCTGAAAAATAAACTAATTGCTCAAACAAAAGTTACTTTTAATCAAGCTGATATGAAAATTCGACGTGGGCATTCAGGAATTTGATTATATAACTAGAAGCAGACATCACTAACATGCGATTTTTCCTTTGAAATTAAGAATTATTATAGCTTGGAATTCTTTAATTTGGTATAATCAGAGCATAATAAACGCTATCAGCCTCATTGAAAAAGTGTAGATTTAAAAATAAAACTTATTCATTTCAAAAGTCAATTAAAATAAATAAATTTATTTTTGTATTCAAACTATACTTGATTTGACTCTGAAGATTATGTTAAAGAATCTAGTTTTTATGTTTGTTTACATTGGAAAAAATACAACTCAACTCGGTCAGCAACTGCTATCAAAACGCCGTCAAAAGTCATCTGTGTTGACTTTCAATTTACAACTCGATTTACGACTTCGATATTCGACAATATATCACAGAATATTCTATGCATTATTAATCGTAAGTTATTTTAAACTTTAATAAATTCTAGAAAAATCAGAAATACATTATTTATATTTGTCTTAATATTAAACTTGTTGCATTCCACCTGTATTTATACAAAAATCTCTTAATAAACATATCACTTTTTTTTTTTTTGGAATTCTATTTGATTTGACTTATGTTTTTGAAAATTGGTAAATTAAATTTTATTTTATAAAATAACATACTTATACGAGCATCTAATTTTAAAAAATAAAAGATATAAAATAGGGGGTGGAACTTTTTAAAATTTTTTACAGAATGACAAAACTCAGTTTTTCCAAAAATAGCTGTAGATTGATTCTGCATGTTTTGAAAAATACACATGTTAAATATATAAAAAAATTTAGACTTTTTACTTGTGAAAATAAAAATTAAAAGTAAATTATGTAGTTCAGAATTTAGCAGGGAACTAATTTAATATTTATTGGATTAGTTATATTATATTTACAAAAAAGAATGAGCATGTATTTTTTTTGTTCTGGGATTATTATGATATCTATTTTATTGAAAATCTTTTAATTATCTAAATTTATATGAATGCTTAAATATACTTAATGAAAAAAAGCCCTTTTTTATATTAAAACTTATAGGTTTGATTTGTTTTTAGATAATAATCTAATCATGATATTTCTCTATATTACAGTTTAAGTAGTTAATTGTAATTTGGCAAGTAATATATCTTTGCATTATTATCTACATAATATACTTAATAAATGTAAAAAAAAAATGTTTCACTTTTAAGAGTATTTATTCATGAAATATGAAAATGCTAAGTAGATTGGTATGTTGTATTGGTATAGTATTGGCCATGTTGGTTTGTATATATTGTAAATAATCTGTTTACAACATATACTGACAAGTGTTTCAATGGAATTTCATAACTTCTTTAACACTGAATTTTATGATAATTACATTTTAAATAAACTTATTAAATTTTATTTTATGTTGTATTTTTAAAGAGTTAAAATGTTACAATAATCATTGATTTTTAATTTAAGATCTGTTCGCTAAGATAGAAATGGATGTCTAAAATAATTTTTTAAGAATATCTGATTTTTTTTTTTATTATTATTCCTCAATCAGTTTAAATTGATTTCAATATTTTTTTTTTCCTGTATAATTTTTTATTGATATATAAATAATAGCTAAATATATTCTGATTTATTATGTTTGATTGTTTGCTGAAGATAATGTAAAACATTGTGTATGGATTTTCATTCATATGTTAGCATAGCCTTCCTGGTTAATTTAATTTGAAAATTTTTTCAGAAATTTTGCTCGTAAGAAAACTGTGTTGATAAATTTTACGTTTATACTTTTTACTTCATTTGGCATCCATTTTCTGATTCTGGAACTGTAAAGTTAATTCAGGGATATGTACATTATTAGATTATAGGATTTTTATTGTATGAATTTTTTTAAGTAAAATTGTAATTCTGATAATTCTTGTTTATTTTGCACTGAAATGGTAATTAGGATTCATTTGTATCCACTTGTGGTGTTTTAATTGTTCTGAAAAGTTATTAGTTGCAACTTGCATAAATATATATTTTTTTCTATTATGAGAGGAAATAACGATGAAGAATAGTTTTCTTCAACATTTAGCTGCAATTACTTTTAATGGTTGCTTAAACATTAAAATTTTAGTACTGTTAATGTCAATGACAAAAAATAATGTTTAATTTTTTTTAAGTTGCAGATAAATGTTAATATATTTACAATGCTTTTGATGATTTGTAAAATATATCATTTATCAATAAATTTACAGTAGTGAACTTCAATTTAATGTTTAAAAATCATGTATGTAGAATATATTGTGCATTTTATTATACCAGGCTTCTAACTTATGTAGTTTTTCTTATATTTATGCTTCAATAACAACTCTGATAAAATTTCATTTTTACTTTGTTATTTACTTAGACTTTTATAATAAACTATATGAAATAAATGTTTAATTTCCAAATCTTGTTTTAATATTTTATCTAATGACATTTGACCTAATTTTAACCATATTAATTCATTAGTATATACTGCATTCTATTATCAATAAATACTATCTTTTATAATATAAACAATTGAGGCACATGTGGTAGGAATTGTAATATACTAATGTATTTACTTTATGTTATACGCATTACTATCATTATTAACGTTTTTACTAAACTTTAACATTGCCGTAGAAAGTTCAATGTAACAGTTTAAAAATTTATATTAAAAAAATTTTGTATATAATTTTTTAAAATATTTACAAAATTTTTAAAATAGATGCAACAAAATAAATTATGGTAAATAAGCCAATAAAAAAAAAAGTATATATATTTTACTTGTTATACTATAAAAACATTTTTTTTACTCTTATTATGTATGCAATTTTGGTAATAGACAAAATGCAATAGTTTAGTACGTAGTCGTTAATCAGTCCTGTTTTACTTGTGTTGATTTAAAAATCTATTTGGATATTTTATCATCAGTATATATCAAGATGCTGCATCAAAAAAAAATTGCAAAAAGTAGAATACTAGCATTGACCCATATTGTACACAGCAGGAAATATATACCCATATAGTGACCCTTACTGTACACAACATAACCTAATATATACACATATAGTGATCCTTATTGTACACAATTGAGTTTAGCTTACTGTAAATTGATAATAAAGTATGTTGCTTAGTCAGTGTAGCTTATATCAAAGTGGGCATGGTAGTGTGTGCACAGGAACTGATTTGTCTTGATTTAATTCATCAATATCATTTAGTCTATGCTCAAAATGTCTTTAAAATATAAATTACCAAGCAAGAAACTTTTAAACATTGATTACTTTAAATTTATGATTAAAAAAACTTATAAAATATTTTTCTTAATAAATATTTTAGTGAAAATATGTTCTTGATTGCTCAGGTATCAAGTACGATGAATGATGCATCTATAATATAAATTTAATATTAAGTATTTAAGCTGCTGTGGTCAAGAAGTTAGAATTGGGACATTTAATATCAGATTCTGATAATTACTTTATTTAAAAATGTTCAACTCAGGTTATAAATTATTTTAAAATAAATTATTCATTAAAAATCTTGACATTTTAAATTGATCTTTAAAAATCCTACTTGTTTGATTTTTCTAAATTCATATTGCATAAAGTAAAACTATTAATTAAAAGAAATAGGAAAAATTTTAACACAAAAATTGCCTAAACTTAATTGATTTTTACAGATTGTGATAATATTGTTAAAATCAGCAATCAAATATTTCATATAAAAACTTTTAAAGTAAGTTAAATATAAATATATTAAGATTTGTAATAATACTTTATATATGTATTTGTATAATACATATATATATATATATATATATATATATATATATATATATATATATATATACACACATATATATATATATTATTAGTATGTTGTATATTGATTTTTGGATTCTATTTACAATTTTATCCTCACAAATTAAACCAAAATCATTAAATATGCACAAATTATTGTACTCAATTTTCTTTAACAAATGCATGTATTTAGTGGGAATTTAAAAATATCAAATTTTATTTTTCTGATAATCTTCAAAGATTTTTATCATTTTAAATTCCTGTAGAAATTAAAAATGTTTAAAATTTTAAATATTGATAGGGGGAAAAGACAATATAGATTTTTTTTTTTAAAATCTGTATTTAGAATTAATTTTTTACGTTTCTGCATGTAGGATGTCTTAGAGATAATATAATATTTATTGAAGTTCTATTGGTTATAAACATTTATATAAATTATTTACTTTTTAATACAATACATGAAATAATTCTTTTTAATTTATTAGTTTGTTGTTAAAAAGCAAATTCGATACTAAATGGTATTAATTTATTATTTCATTGATAGAGTGTTAAATGCTGAACAATATAAATATATTTTTAGGAAGGAGTTTTGATTTTATAATAAATTGTGGAGATATTCTTTTTATAAAGATTTTTTTCTGTTCGACTTGTTGCCCCTTACTTTTTGTTTAAAGCTTTCTTCTTGTTTTTCTTCATATTATTAACATTAATATTAATTTCTGTTATGCAGTACTAGTCATCTTAAAAATACTTTGTATTTCATATATAAACAAACATGGTGCAACCTAATATGGATATATTTCCCCAACGGTTGGTCATAGACACTGACTTCCATTTACAAAAATTTTTCAAATGAGATTTATATTCATGTTATGATAATTTTATATTTAAAAATTCAATATTAGAAAAAAAAAAAACTTTTATAAAGTCGCCACTTCCTAAGAGTTAGTTATATTTAGTAAAAATTTATACTTTTCTTAACAAACATAGCACAAAAAAGTTTCTGTGTAACAAAAAAATTGATCGAGATATTTAATGCGAAAGTTTGGGATTTTTTGCCTTCATTGAGTCCTTCAGAGGAGTTTTATCCCGATTTCAATCTCAAATGTTATAAAATTAAACATTTTGAGATTGAAATCAGGATAAAACTCCTCTTTACTTACGGAAAGGGAGTTCTTTTATCATAAACGATGGGTGTATTTACAGTTTTTTAAGTTTAGATGCCCAAGTTTTTTATGTTTAGATACAGTGTATTTTAAGTTTAGACACCCAATGCGCTGAATGCCGTTGCAGCGCACTCAATGGCAAAAAAAATCTAACTCAGAAAGGAAACAAGGTCAATTATAGAGTTGTATACCATCGTCGAATTATAGAGAATTGATACACTGAAAATTAAAAATGCCCAAGAAATGTTTATATAATTCATAAATCAAAGGATATACATGTTTTTTTATAAACATAAGTTGTACGTACAAGTTGCAGATATGCATATAGGGGGAACGGTATTTAAAGGAGAGGAATCTTCTGGAGATACTATCAAAATGTTCCCATTGATAGCAATTCACAATTGAATGAAATTACAGCATTGTGTCGTAGATGCGTTGGAGTATAGCTCGTGTAAATCTGCGACTAGCAAGGATGATATGCAGTTTCAGATCATCTAGAGAGGTTGGTTCAGTCGTATAAACTTGATCCTTGATGCAATCCCGGAGGTAAAAAAACCCAGCTCCGGCGAATATAGTGGCCACTCGACGCGACCATCATATCCGATGATCTGTTGGACGAATTTAGTAGCTAAATACTTTCAAACATCTGCTTTAAGCGGAGGAGCCCCATCATGGTGGAACCACACACTACATGTATCTTGGTAAGGCAACTGTTCGTACTCTGTCTTTTAGCAAGTTTAGATAATGCTCGACCTTTAAAGACTCGTCCTGCTGATAAAAACATATTATTTCTGGATAATTTTTAAAAGCGCAATTCTACGTTGGAAAAGTACGGTTTTTTATTTAATTACAAAATAATTAATTAGAATTTTTTTGTAATTTTTATTTATTTTAGGCAAAACAAATTCATTGAAAAAACACTGGATTTCTAAGTTTTATAGCTTTTTAAAATTGTATTAGAATACACACGCCTATTTTTATATAATAGATTAAAATAAATTACTCATTTGGGAACACCAAGTAACGATGGGCATCTTAGCAGAGTTTAAAATTGTTTAAAATAAAATCAATGAATTCAGTGAATGAATAAATAGTCCAAGACATTTCAACAATTTAACTAGTTTTTGAGCATTTTTCGTTTTCAGGGTAATTATTCTATATAATTCGATGAAGGTCATCCATTTTTATAATTCTACAATTGACATTTGTGTAGTTGTGAATTAAAGAGTTTCGAACTATTTAATTGACATTTTTATCTACCTTTCTTCATTTCGGAGTTAGATTTCCAAACTTCTGTGTTTCGCCACTGGATGCGATGCGACTGTATTCAGTGCTTTGGGCGTGTCTACTTTACTGTAGATTCGGTATGGTCGGTAACAATTTTTCACAATTGTTTTAATTAATTTTATAACCGATCTCTCATTGAAGCCTGAAAAAATCCCAAATTTTGACATTGAATATTTCGATTAATTTTTTGTCACAAAGAATAAAACTTTTTGTTTTATGTTTATTAGGATGAGTGTGATTTTTTTTTTTTAGATATACTATAAGGAACATGGGATTGTATAAAAGTTAAGATTTTTTTACTTTTCCCAATATTGAATTTTTAAATATATAAAAACTATAACATGAATATAAACTTCATTTGAAATTATTTTTAATTGAAAGTGTCTGCAACCAACAATTGCGAAAGTAAAGGCTGGATAGCCATATTATATTGCATACTGTATGTATTGGATTAGCAAAGATGAAATTTGTAATTAATAATGTTACCAACTTTGGAAATTCGCAGTATAATGAAGTATGAGTTCTTACGTGGAACTACGGCATTGCAGACCGAGCGAAACATTAATAGTGTATTTGACTCTAGTGTTACTATGCTGCAGACAGTATCAAATTTGTTTGCCAAATTTCGTGCAAGTAATTTTGACCTCTCAAATGAGACGCGCGGTCGCCCAAAATCAAATGTCAGTAATGACGAACTAAAAGTCACTGTTAAGTCTGACCTACCTCAGAGTGCCTATGAATTATCATTGAAGTTTGTTGTTAGCAAACAAACAATATTAACTCATTTAGCTCAAATGTTAATGTGAAAAAGTTGGATAAGTGGGTTCCACATGAACTGAATAAAAAACAAAAGCGTTTGGAAGCTTGCTTGATGTTGCTTTCTCGTCGTAAATCTGAACCATTTTTGAATTGAATTGTCACTAATGAGGAGAATTGGAAGGATCCAATATGACAATCGCAAATGCTCAGCACAGTAGTTGAACAAGGATGAATCACCAAAACACACTCCAAAGCGTAATATTCATCAAGAGAAGCTGATGGTTAGCGCAGCGCAGGTGTGATCCATTATGATTTCATGAAACTTGCCTCATTGATCTCAGCAGAAGTATAGTATAACCATAACATAACATAGTATAGTACAGCATATTAAGTTTTTGCATCATTTGACAAAACAATGCAAAGAAAAACAGCCTAGATTAGTCAAAAGATCGCACCCTGTCTTATTGCGTGATTAACACTAAACCACAAACTGCACAAATGACTGTGGCAAAACTACAGGAACTGGAATTAAATCTTTTTCATCATTCTCCGCCAGGCCTAGCCCTCACTCATTCCACTTCCTTCGCAATTTGGATAATTTTTTTAATAGAAAAACAATTTAATTCCGACAATACTATAAAACTAGTCTTCTAGGAATTCATTGACTCTCGTTCGCCGGGGTTTTATACCACCGGCCTGAACAACTTGCCACTTAAATGGCAAAAAGTGCAACTGAAATTAAATTCAAACAGATTTGTGCTTAGGTCTTTAGATAAACATGGACCTTATTATAATTGGCAATATACACTCATGCCCATAAATTAAGGATAATTCAGAATCACACAGAAATGGAACTCTAAAATTAAAATTTCACCTGTAGAATTATCACACACATCTTGAAGAAGAATATGCAAATTACAGGAAACCACCAGATGGCGCGGATAGTACGTCACAATGACGAGAGTGTAAGAGAGGGGTATATAAGGAATGGTGGCAAATAAGTAAAATTGTTCACAAGCGCTTTAAAAAGCCTTTCAGTGCAATAACCGCATAGTTATGGCACAAAGGAAGCATTTGGATGATTTTTTACGTGGTAGAATTATCGGACGACTGGAATGTGGACGTACCCAGCTGGAAGTATCCGAGGTACTTGGAATCGCCCAGAGTGTCATCTCCAGGCTTTGGCAACGATTCCAAGATGATGGTAATGTGAGTAGATGCTACAGCACAGGTCGCCCCCGAGTTACAACGTCGAATGAGGACCGGTATTTAGCAGTTACTGCCAAAAGAAACAGACGGAGCACAGCATCAGACCTCTCTCGTCAGCTCTCTTCAGCTACCGGTACGACAGTTTTAAGGC
Source organism: Caerostris extrusa (assembly GCA_021605095.1). Taxonomy (NCBI): domain Eukaryota; kingdom Metazoa; phylum Arthropoda; class Arachnida; order Araneae; family Araneidae; genus Caerostris; species Caerostris extrusa. Next base: position 94,818 of record BPLR01007251.1, read on the forward strand.
AGACTGTATACAGACGCTTAGGGCACATTGGTCTGTATGCTCGTAGGCCTGTCAGATGTGTTCCACTTACCGCAACTCACTGTCGCCTGCGATTAACCTGGAGTAGAGAGCATGCATTGTGGACACCGCAACAGTGGCCTGGTGTGATGTTTTCCGACGAGTCCAGGTTTAGTTTGCAGTCTGATTCTCGCCGGACTTTCATATGGAGAGCGCCAGGTACCCGTTACCACCAAGAGAACACCATTGAACGACACCGTTACGGTGGTGCAGGATGGCTCGTTTGGGGAGGAATTATTCTTGGTTCCAGAACTGACCTGCATGTTCAGAGTGTAACGATGACAGGCTACATCTATCGGGATGTCATTCTGGAACAACATGTACGTTTGTTTCGGGGCGCCATGGGTGCTGAATTTCTGTTTATGGATGACAACGCCCGTCCTCACCGTGCAAACATTGTAGACGAATGCCTTCAATTGGAGGATATCACCCATATGGATTGGCCAGCATACTCACCGGACTTGAATCCAATAGAGCATGTGTGGGATATGCTTGGCCGACGAATTGCAGCCCGTCAACCCCCTCCCACCTGTCAACCGAAACTTCGGAGGGCATTGCTTGATGAGTGGTGTAATATTCCCCAAGACCAGATTGATAATTTGATACTCAACATGCCTAGGCGTTGTAAGGCCTGTATTGCATCGTCCGGGAGACATACTCCTCCATATTAACCATGTTATACTGTTTTTTGTAAATAGGTTCTTTTTGAAATTTGCTCCAGGGAGTAAAAATCGCAATTTTTATTAATTATGTCAAACATATAGCATCTTTTTGCTCTTTACCTTTTGTTTAATAAACAGACTTTACAAATAAGTCAAATTTGTTTTGCTTCTGTTTCTTTCTTTGCCTGAACTTCATTATCCTTAATTTATGGACATGAGTGTAATTAGTTGTAAGGTTTAAAGAAAGCGAGAAACAAAGAAGTACCACATTAAGAATTAGTCACAAAAGTTTCATCATTAATTTTTAAATACTTTTTTAATGGTTTAAAAAAATTTGCGTGATAATATTATTTGTTATTTTACTTGATATTTTCAGCAATAAATGTGCCGTTAAAAACTTTTTAGTGGTTAAATTAAAATAACTGTAATGTTTTTTCAAATCATTTACATCCCATATACGTTGCTAGTGTAATAGTAAAGAATAAATATAACAATAAACTGAAATATATGTAATGTATATTCCAGTGCAATTTGTGTTTTTGCTCCAAAAATTTTTTATATCGAAATTTGAACAAGAAATAATCATGTTCATTAAAATTTTACTATAATTAAGAATCATTTTAATTTATATCGAGTTATTTTCCCACAGAAAATGTCTTCTTATGCTAATGGCATTTATTATACATCAGAAAAATTTCATTAAACTAAAATATATACTTGGCATTAGTGTCACTTGGGAACTGTTGACCTCATACTATTTTGTGGAAACATTTATAGCAGCACTTAACCATTTGTTGCTGATGCTATTAAAAAAACCCCGTTAATTTCTTTTTACCTTTGACACATGGCGCTGTCCAAATACAGGACAATTACTCATTCTATTGTCGGTCTTCTTATGCAACCGAAATACTGCCGAGCTAATGACCCTTGTTGATTGAGGGTTTGGTCAAGGCTGCGCGGATACTTCATCATGTGAAGTGTTCTTTGGAATGTCGGGGATTCGGCACTGGAATTCTTGAGCGCTTCAGGGAATCCATTACAGGACAAGTGTCTTCTCGCCATTTCACCACTTGATTTATGCAGGTGCAGAGTTAATCGATTCTAGATGTTTTGTATATTGTAGTGTGCCACTTTTTAAAAAAAAGGATAGCGCATTTTTTGTGGACTGGACGGTATGCATACTATTTAAAGCAGGGGTGGCCAATCCAAATGATCTTGCGAACCACCTTGGAAATGCATCGTAACTCCGTGGGCCACAAATAAAAGTATATATCCCCATATTAGATTTAGACCCACTATCGACATTTTTATATTCATATTCAATCTGTTATGTTAGATGCTCCAAAATGCTCGCGCATCATGAGTTCAGAGAATATAATTTAATTATTCTGTGAACGCATAAATAAAACAGGCAATATCTGTTATATATTCGCAAGAATATTATTTTAAAATCAAAGTTAATTTTTCTCATAATTTCTACAGTTAATTTTTGAATATATGGATGCACCCATAATGTATGTTTTTAATACGTTGGTTTTCACTACTTTGGCCATTAAAAAATAAATATATTTTGTAAATATGTGATAAATCTCAAGGGCCGGAAAAATATTTCAAGGCGGGCCGCGGGCTGGCCACTCTTGATATAAAACCTATAATCTCCTCTGTTTTTTTGTCAGTTCCAAGATGCAAGCGATATTCAAGACGCAGATCCATAATAATTTCTTAAATAAATAAATTTAGTGTGTATATGTTTTATTTTAGTAAAGAAAACTTTTTAAACGTTACTTTAAAACTTTTTAAAAACGTTAGTTTTTTTTTCTAAAGTGTATATTGATTTTTCAGTAGTTTTGTTGAGTCATATGTGAGATCCGCATTTTCTTGCCAGTATTTATTAGAAATAATAAATAGTCTATTAAGAAAAGAATAATTTGAATTCCATTCCATGAAAGTTTGAATTCCATTTATCAGTATAAATTAATTAGAATTTAATGGAGAGCTTTTTAACACCGTTTTTGTATTTAAAAAACATTTAGTGCACAAAAAAACCCTGCTTTAACATATCTATATTATATTTGAACGAAACATTTGAGGTTAGTTTCAATTTTTGAAAGAACTTAATGAAAAATTGTTAGATATAACATGAGAGATATTAATAGCTTTTTCTAACATTTAATTATATGCTTGTTTTGTAATTAATAATTAATACTTCTTCAATGGCGTAACATCCCCAGGCGGCCTGAAGGCCAATTGACTAACGCTCTGGCCGTTGGTACCACAGGCTTCAGGTTCGAATTCTGGCGTGGCATGGATGTTTGTTTGTGATTCGGAATCCTCGTTACACCGTAGGCCCCTTTCTAATTAGTCCGAAGTGTACAGAAAATGACCATAGAGCGAGAAACCAAATCAAGCAACATCCCCATGGTAGGCCAAGGATGTCTGCCTACTGGCAGATTCGAAACATGAGATGTTTTTTTACGGGAGAGGGTTATCAGCCCAACGCTCTACAGTCGTATTAGACCGTGATCTACGATTTTAAAGTGGATTCCGAACTACTATAAACATCCATGGCACCGCCGGGACTCGAATCCGAAATCTGTGGCACCGAGCGTTAGTAATTTATACTTAGTTAATTTAATTTTATAATTCATTTAATATTCGTTATATCTACATTTATAACGTAATAATATTTAAATTTCTAACTATGTATTCCTGACTGGCAAAATTAAAGGCACTTAAATTTTTCTTTTTTATTGGACTAAGTGAATGTATTTAAGCATATGAAAATGCTTTTTGAATAGCGTTTCCTTCCTTTGAAAAGAATGCAATTTTGTTATGTAGTAACAAAAGACATTTGTAGCACGTAGACAAGAATACATGTTACAAATAAAAATGAACCAGAAAAAAATAAGATTTGTTTATTCATGAACACATTAATAGTCTTACTGATGAGGTTTTCGAAGGTTGATGTATATATACTGCATTAGCTTTTAAAAACTTTAAACTAATTTTAGATATTTTTCCCCCGTTATCTCTGACTGTGCATCCACTTCTCCAACTAATCATCCTTTTTTGCGTAAATAAATCTGAACTTAAATCTGGAGCACGAACACAATTAGAAGTATGAGCAATTCTGAGGGATCCAATCTAGTCTCATCTTTTATTTAAATTTCCGCTTTTGAATCACTTGTTTGTGCTGACGTGTCAAAATAAATGGCGAACATCGTGTCGCAATGATTCCGTTTTCCAAATTTAAAGATTTTCGACCGTCTTATGATTCCACAAATAATCTGTCTCCTTTTGAATGCCGAGATTGTTTGGACGGAGATGAAAGGTTCCACAGTGAGTTGTGTGTCTGCTCTTTGTTGCTTCGTGTGTGGTGTCGCCTTTCGCTGGCCTTAATCCCGGCTTTTGTTGAAAGGACCTTGCGCCGATGTCTCTTTTCGATTCATTCGCTTTGTCTTCCTCGCTTAGTAGCAGCACCACCTTTGAATCGTGTATACGTGCGATGCTTCATTCGGTGGGCTTCGTTTTCTAATGAACCCGTCGGACAATTAAGCCTGTTGTTGATAGTTTACAATAGACAAAATGTATCAAATTTCTTTTAAAGAGTTAAAAGCTTTTGAAATGTGATTTATATCATTGGAGTGAAAATTTTTAGTACTAGTCGCTACCTATTTCAATTTTTCTGATAATTTCTCATCCATCGACTTTAACAAATTTCATATATGAAACATTTTTTTAAATTATTGGGATTTTTGATGATGTATGTATATTTTTTTCAAAAATTTCTTTCGGTATTTTTTCCCTTTAAAAATAATGAAATGTCTCGATAAAAGAAAATATTTGTTGGCTTTATTTACAAATGATAAGCTTTGTGTACCTTTAAATAAATAACCTGTATCATATTGTTATTAACATGTTTTTATTGAGAGAATTTAAAAAAGTTTGCTTTACATTTTGAGAATTTTTTTAAAAATAGTATATTTAAAAAAAAAAAAAAAAAAAAAATATCTTGACAATGTTTTTTATGAATAATTAATATTTCATCATTGAGAATTCTGTAGTTATTCTGTGATATCGAATCGATTTATGCGCGTATCTTGCCTATTTTCATATCGAATCGAATTCTGCGAGTTCAGTCGTTATTCTACGATATGGAATTCAATTCACATCGAATCGTTTTCTACGAGTATTGTACCTGTTTTCATATCGAATCGAATTCTACGACTTTAGTCGTTACTCTACAATATACTCATTCAGAACATATTGAATCGAGTTTTACGAGTATCGTACCTTTCATATCGAATCGAATTCTGCGAGTTCAGTCGTTATTCTACGATATGGAATTCAATTCACATCGAATCGTTTTCTACGAGTATTGTACCTGTTTTCATATCGAATCGAATTCTACGACTTTAGTCGTTACTCTACAATATACTCATTCAGAACATATTGAATCGAGTTTTACGAGTATCGTACCTATTTTCATATCGAATCGAATTCTGCGAGTTCAGTCGTTATTCTACGATATGGAATTCAATTCACATCGAATCGTTTTCTACGAGTATTGTACCTGTTTCCATATCGGATCGAATTCTACGACTTTAGTCGTTACTCTACAATATTGAGTTCAGAACATATTGAATCGAGTTTTACGAGTATCGTACCTATTTTCATATCGAATCGAATCCTACGAGCTCATTCGTTATTCAACGATATCAAATTCAGATAATTTCGAATCGATTTCTACGGGTATCGTACCTATTTTCATATCGAATCGAATTCTACGAGTTCAGTCGTTACTCTACCATATCGAATAACAAAGATAATTTGGTTGACTTGAATCTTTCTTGAATATCTGATCACAAAAGAGGTGGAACTTTAATTGGATTGTTGCTAAAGCTGCATAATATCATTTAACTCTAAAACATGGGTTATTTTTTTTTTATCCTTTTCATAATTCATTTTTATTTTCGAACTTTCAGTATTCATATAATTTTTGAGATTTTATTCTATTTTCTGTGTAATTTGGTGTTTCCTCTTGGAAAAAAAAAATAGTTAATTTAATTATCTAAGATTTTCATCGCAAATAATTTTTGCTTTAAATTTTTAAAAAGTTTAATTTTCGATGCCTTTTTTTTTTTTTTTTTTATACATTACTTTTGTAAAAAAAAATATTATCTTCTGCAGATGAATTTAAAACTAAGCTTGTTTTATTTTATTATTATTATTTTGTAAAGAAATTTTTTAAGTTTCTAAAGTTCATACATTTACCATCCGTTACTTAACGTTCATTCATCGTAAAAGATTATTAATTAGTACTGTCTTCACCTTTTGTTTTAAAATTAATAACAACATATTTGTTTTATTTTATTTAGATCATGTCAAAATTCATACATCAAATAATTGCTCCACTTTGCTAAATAACTGTTTGCAGTGGTTCGGAATCCACTTTACCATTGGTCCCGTTCTAATAGGATCGTAAGAGCGTTGACTTGATGTTTAGTCAGTCGTCAGCCCTCGGGGTTCCTCGCTAAAGTGAAGCTGCATATTATCCTTAGTCATGGACCCTGCGACGGGGTCTTCTGGATCTGGTGTAGGCTTTCCTGCACCAGGGGGATTAGTAGTAACAACACTAGTAGTTTAAAAAATTCTAGAAAATTATACATAACCATAATTTGTAATAATATAAAAAAATATATACTGCATAGCATTCGATTATGTATATAGTTTGGAAGCCTGTATTAATATTATATAATGCTTATTGCCTATTTTATTATCATATAGAATGAAAGAAAACCACATTATATTTTTTAAATTTTCACCTGTAAAGGGTCTATTATACAAGTAGTATATATTACTATTGCCATAGTAAAGGACTTATATTACTGGAATTTGCTTTCACCTTGACCTCTTTTAATAATAGATTCAAATAATATGTTTTCATTCAATAACTGTTATGATCGCTATGCTTACTTTTTTATTTCCTCCTCTTATTTTATCTTAATTCTCTTGTAAACTTATTTAAATATTTTCGTATTTAGATTGTATATTTGATATTAAATTAGCGCTGATAGAATGCAACTTTTCAATATTTTATTTTACTTATCAAATATATGTTGTTTATAATTTTCTTCTATTTATATACTTCTCCATATCTAATTGCGGTTTTCCCTTTATAAAACAATAGAAATTGTAATTGGACACATGATATAGCAAGGCGCTATTACATATTTTAATTCAATTTTGTTAAAAATTTAAAAAAATTGTTAAATTTTGAATTTTGTTAGTTTATAGAGATTGCTTATTATTATTTTTTTGTCTGAAAATAATGCAGCCGTAATGGTGTTTGTGGGAACAAAGGCCCTTCCTAATTTGTTTAAAGTAGATCACGAGCAAAGTGAGAAGATTTTTGTTATTTTCCGAAGATTAGGTCCTCGAAAACACAGGAAACAACCCTTGGGATATTTTGATGCTCCTGGAAAGGTGCCGACATGCGTACTTTTAGTTTCACTTAGCAGAGCAAGCAATCGTTATTTGCCACTAATAATTGTATGGCGTTAACCATGCATGGGCACACTGTAAACCATAATGTATTGTGACAAGTTTTTGCAAATGTTATATAAAAGATTTGTTTTATTTTCATTTACATTAAAAAACTTCGTATATTTTAGTGTACCGTTATTTCTGTCTATCATTTGTGGGTGATATACTGAAAAACCTTAAAATTTCAGGATGTGTATTACAGGAGTACTACATCGGTGGATGAAAAAAGGCCTGTAAGGGTGGTGTCTTTCCGGTTTCCGCTATCTTAAATTTATAATATAATTTTTTATATACAATTGCGGCATCAAAAACGCCGTTTAAAATTGAAAGATGTTTTCTTAGTTTTAGACATGGTTATAAACGCAGGAGTTGATTCGTATAGGATACATTGAAAAACAGGCGCTAATCTCATACCCAAGTATACGAGATATTTTATTTATTTTTAAAAATTTATATTTATTTTTTTTTCCAGACCGAAAATTACGCCTGCGTGTATTAATGTAAATACTCTTTTTCTTCATTCACTAAGCAAGAAATGTTATTTTAATAATTGTTCACTGATGAATGATGACTTCTAGCTATTATTTATTGTTCAATTTTCATCTGTTTAACATATATTAATTTTTTTGTAACCATGATTGTTTTAATTGTGTAAACCATTTGTAAGGATCGATTGCTATAAGGGTGCATAAATTTCATAATTTTTGCGATTTTTTTTTTTTTCATTTTTTACCTTAAAATCTTAAGCGATATTTTTTTAACTACTATATAACTACTACTATATTGCTTTTACTTACTACTATACTATACTTACTTTACCCAGCAAAACTTATCAAACTAAAATATATTGTTATATTGAAATCAAGCAACTTTCTGCTGATTTTCGAATATTTTCTTTTTTATTAGACGACAGTAACACATTCCTTTATCTGTTCTTTTATTGAAATCTAAATAATTTTTTTTAAGTAGAAAAAAATAAATTGAGTAACGAACTTCTGGGCTTTTTTTTTTTTTCTATCGTATGCTTATTTCACTACCTTTCGGTACAAGAAGAATTATATATATATATCTATATATACTAGCAGAACCCGGCATACGTTGTCCTGACACAAAAATGCATTGTATAAAATGACATATCGCGAATATATTCTCCATGTTCCAATATATGTGCATTCTAATTTTCTTGATATCGTTTTAACGGTATGTAAGATGAAATGCTGCAGCACCATCTGGTGGCAAATAGCAATAATGTGGATAGCGCTAACCTATTTTCCATACTCGAATACATATTATTACCAATTTTCATAGCGATTGGTTGAACGGTATAGAAGTTGATATATTCCAGCACAATCTGGGGGCGACTTACAACAAAGGGGGATAGATGGTATAAATAAATTCTTCATGTTTTGTCAAACACACACAAAAATTCCATCAAAATCGGTCCAGCCATTTAGGGGAGGAGTTCAGTGACAAACACACATACAGAAGAATTATATAAATTTCAGCGTCACCTATCGCATTCACTGGGACTCTAAACCATCCAAGGACCCATCAAAAGTGGTCCAGCCGTTTAGAGGACTTTAGTGACAAATTCAACGTACAGATGAATTATTTTATATATATAAAGATATTGATTATATGCAAGATTGTATAAATATATCAGTTATTTATTTCGTCTTTATACTTTTTTTTGTAAAACAGTTTTTCTTTCCCTGATATGTTTACTTCGTACTGTTTAAAATACAACTTGAAATAAACGGTATTTATATTAAATGCTATTGTTTAAAATGTTTTGGGTAATTGCCTACTTTAAAGCAGAAATTGCAGAAAGTAGATTATTAATCCTCAATTATGTGTGTTTTTTAACATTAAAAGAGTATTATTGCTGCATAGCATTCATTTTGCAGCTGTTGAACTTCTATTTTTAACCAATGGTTCGTATCATCTGTCATTTATACAAGGAATTTATTTAAAAGATATGCCATTTGTAAATTGCCCGGATAAGTTTACCTATTTTCCAAAGCTAATTTATGTACTGAAAAATTGTTTTGACCGTATGGCACTCGATTAAACTGTAGGTTAGATAAAAAAAAAAAAAAAAAAAAAAAGATATCGTACATTCTAGCGTTGATGAAACGGTAACCCTAAGTTGCATTGGTAATTTCGTAAACTTTTTAGTATTTTTTTTTTTTTTGTTATTCTGAAATTACAAGGAACACAAGCCGCCTGCATTTGTTCATATATCTTCAAACCGGTGCCTCTTTATACTTGCCGAAACCAGATTGTTAAACCTTTTTTTCCTCCAGGAAAAGTTAATGGGTTCGATATTTACATGGGAATAGTCCTTATCCACACCGGTATGGTGTTGATTGCAGACAAATTTATTGCAAACTAAACTATTGCAGACATTCATAAAAGTAGTTGCAGGTTAATCTAGATTATATTTTGTGTTAATTACAGGTGAAAGATGGAATTTCTATATTTACATAAGCCCTCGCTTTTTTACTCTTTTTTTTTAATTGAATAGTAGCGTAGTTTCGTAGTTACTAGGAAAAATAACAACGCTTTTAGTTTACTACGTACTGAGAAAAAAAAAAATAATTTTATTGAAAATTAAACAAAAGCATTGTATTACTTTTGCTGTATTTTTACATTGCGTATATTAAAAAAGTGTATTACCTTTCCAACACAACGCAATAACAATAATAATAAACAGTCATCAATTTCGAGAAAATAGCTGGCTTTCTCAAAAAATATGCGATTTTATTTAATAAAGTAACATTCAACCTATTCGATATTGTGCACAAATAAATTTAATATAGGTATAACATTTTTTGTTATTAAAAGAACTATTAATTGTTTAATAAGATTTTTTATTGGATGTTTAGTATTTGTATTGTTTAGTTATAATTTTTTTCTTATCCCACTTGGTAAACAGCAACATCTAGATCAAATCCTTGAAATCGTGTGGTTTCATAGAAGGAGGGAAAGGGAGGGAGGGGGCAGCTTCTGTTGTGATGGAGCACCCGTAGGTAGAAGTCTGACTGGGCTCCATGTTACTCAAGAAGCGGACAGTGCCTTCCTGGAGGACTTTTAGGGGGAATTGCATGTCGTATGGGAGAAAACACGGAAAACACCCACCGGATAGTCCGACTCACGAGACAAGATGCTGAACATCACAAACGTCATCGAGTCTCATCGTTTTTTGAAACGGTGTCTACTACAAAGCCGCCAGTGAGTTGAACCTTAGCCTAACGCTCACTAGCAGCGAACGTTGCAGTGAGACACGGGTCGAGCTAGTTATACATTTTTATGAAGCTTTTGCGCTCTTACATTGCTTATAATTTTCACTTCAAAGTGCTGTGCAGCACTATACATTAAAAAAAATTTTTTTTTCCTTATATTGTACCTGTAATAAATAATTTCTATACATGTATTGGTAGCATTAAATGATTTCAAAAAAAACTCTTATATTAAATGAAAGCCGTCAATTTAAAAAAAAATTGCAGTGCTATTATAATTTGCAGCTTCATTTGCTGTTTGTTTGCAATCTTTGTTGATTTGAATTGTGTGGTAATTTTGATTTTCGATTAGAAAGTATTGTGTGATCGCCACTTAAAATTGACAAATGACAAACAAAATTGACAAGCCTTCTCATTGACATACATCAAATGCTACTTAAAATTATCGGAAATGCTACTGAAATATCTCATTTGAGGTTGAGATCTTCGATATCAATAGTCTAAATTTAATTGTAGTACATTAGTTCTTTTAAACTTAACCTAATTAATTGTTGGTGAATTTTTTTTTAAAATGTTTTATTTAGGTAACTCTATAATGCTTACACACATGCAAATAAATATATCATTTCATACTAGGAAATTTATATCTAATAGCTTCTTTCTTGCTCGTCATGATCTCTTGTCTTGAGGATTATTCAAATCAACTGATTTACCAGTTCGTTCTCCTCTGTTTCCATGAAAACATTTCTGATTCAACATTCGTTGTCACAAAATGTTTTACTGTGACAATTGGCGTCTGTCTCGTGTTTGTCAAAGACTTCTGCGACATGCAAATCGACGAACCTTTCACCTTTAATTGTGTACTTATTGTCTGTGGGTAGGGCAGCAGTCCCTCTCATGAGTCAGTTGGACCCTGCATCAACTGCAGCTGATACCTCTACCCCTTGGTATCAGTTAGGCGAGCGCTTTTTTTTTTTGCCTCTCATCTCGGTAGGATTGGGTGTTAACCCGAACTAATGTGGCGCCAGTTACGATCTTTGCCTTTTATTACGATACACATCCGGGGTCAAACGGTTGGGGTTAAACCACCCACCCACGAAACCCAGAGAGAGTCCCTTTTGGCTCGTTTCCATGCTTTCCTCCACCGTTTGTTCCGAAATTTCTTAATTGAACAAATTACCTACTTCGCCGCCTTTCTTCTAATTCTGACTTCATTCTCCGCCTTCCTTCTGGCCATTAACTCCTTGCCAATCATCATATATCTTGTTTGATTTCCAAAGTCCCCATGGTTCTTTGAATAAAATAATCGAGTCTTATTGTATAGAGAAGTGCGTTTCAGAATTTAACTTCAACTTTTTTTTTTTTTTTTTTTTTCAGAATTTAACGATATATTCCTGGAAATTGTGAAATCTATGTAAAATAATAATAATGATAATAAGTCGGTAGGAAGTTGGAGAAATATAAAAATATTTTTTTTGCGGATTGCAGAAAAAAAAAAAAAAAAAATTCTATTTTTATTTTTTCCATATTAAAAATTTTAGTCATTTCAATTTAAATGTTTTATTTAAATTTCCAACTAATTATTTTGAATTGCCTCTAGTTATAAATTAATATGTCGGGGTAACTTTTAATATCGCATGCTATGTATGCTGGGTTAACTTTTAATGTCGTCTGCTATGTTATATTTTTTCATGTTTTTTTCCCTCGTAGGGTTTTTTCCCCAGAATTATTTTTTAAAAATCAGTATAAAACTATTTGAATGAAATTAGCAGTTTATTTTAGAACATGACATCATTGATTAAAGTAATGGAGCAAGATTACTGATAAAATCTTTGTTTTATTTTCTGCTTAAACTTCTTGTAAAATTCGGTTGGCAGAATTCGGTAATTTCTTTAACCCTACCCATCCTTTTTTAATTTTTTTTTTTTTTAATTCATATACTTTATTGCTTTAAAAGCTGAAGCATGTAGTAATGATGAGTATCAGAAATTTAGGTAAATGGCGTTGTTGTAATTAGTAGTTATTTAATGCCTCAAATTCTAAACCAAACAAACTCTCTTGCTACTTAATAGATTTCACAAAAAAAAATTCCTTAATAGATTTCACAAACTTTTATGTTCATAGAATTGAAGAAATAAATAAATAATAACTCATCTTCTCTATTTATCCATCTCTCGCATTTAATTTTTCCCATCTGCTTTCAGTCTTTCGAAAAGCGATTCATTTTCCAAGAATACGAGAATAAATAAACAAGATTGCTTTTGACTCCATCGGGATTATCCTTATAGCTCGAAAGTGCGTTCGGCTCATTAAATTCGTGTAAACGTTTTTACGACATAAAGTTGAAGATGGCTAATTATACCACGAATTGAATGGGCCCACACAATGGAGACTAATCCTTCATTCTTTGCTGGAGATTTACGGTTCAAGCACATTCTTTTCAGTTTAAAAAAAAAAGCCCTGATAAAAATTGACTGAAAATACAAAGCACCGCTACAAATGGGTCGTGGCTGCTTTTTTTTTCACTCGTGTGGGTGACTCGACCTAAATTTAAAATCCTCGCCGCCGTCTCGACTGGGGCATCTTCTTCGGGTGAAGAAGACACTTGTTGGAGGTTGTCTTTGTGGCAGTTGCATTCACTGTCACTGGGCCTTTGTTAAAAGACTTCGCCAATAGTCCTTTCAGCAGTGGATGAAAAACTCTATACGTTTGGCTATGAGATTTGAGTAGATTTTTTTTTACTTTTACTGATATGAACATAGAAAAATAATCAACAATGGTTTATGGTTGACGTATTCTTTTGGAGCTATTTACCCCGGGGGTTCCATCTCCGATATGAGAGGGGTAAATACAGTTGAAACAATGAAAATTGCCCCAGAATATATTTACAAATATAATAAAATTAACTTACAATCATAAATAAATAAAAAGAAAAGATATTTAAAAACAAGTTATATAAAAGAAATTTTTTAAGTCAATTCCTACGTAGGCCAACAAAGAAAAAAATTTTATTGTTACTTTTTATTAAATAATTGCAATTAATACAAATATGTATATACATATGACACAATCACAATATTAGTGGCAAAATGGAAAGCGAATTTCCTTGTAATTTTCATTTTCCTTTCTATATATGGTGTTGGACTATTATTTTTGTTTGTTACTATTTATTCGCTTTCCATTGAATTATTATTTGAAAAAAAAAAACTGTGTTAACATCAAGTGTGTCATCCACTACAAGTTTAAAAAAATGTATTTGAACTTCAGTGGATGAATAAAAAAGTATTTTATTGAAAATTTGAACAAGATATATAAATATATATAGGGAGAGTGTGAACTAATAGTAGGAATTGAATTAAATTAACATTTTACGTGGACGTTTCAAATCATAATTGGAAACGAAAGAGTCAATCTCTCCAGGATTGCAGTATTTTTGTGATTAATACACATGCCAAAAAAATTTAATAGAGATGCTTTTTAAGAAAATCTTTTAAAGAAGCAATGTTAATAGCTTTATAGATATCAGAATTGCGCATGAACCATTTAGCAGAGGTAATTTGGCGGATAGTGTTATTTTGTCAAGTTTCAAACGTTTTTAAATTCGATTTAGCTGCATAGGACCGGACAGGTGTACTTTGAAAATTAGGCGAAGCATAGCCGTGTAAAAGAAGAATTTTGTTATCTCTGGTCATGGTAGAATTTAACAATGGTTTTAAAAATTATATGCTGTTTTATTAGTATTATACACAGTCCAGTCACATTAATGTGACCTACCACCTACTTCGACGTCAACGTAAAATAACCAATCATAAAAGGCAGGGGGCATTACATTGCAGTGGAGTGTATATAAAGAATTCCACTTAATACCACACTCCATTTTAAAGCCAGAATATACAAGAGTGTATATTCTGGCTTTTGACAGGTGGTCACCTCAATGTGACTGGACTGTGTATTAATGTTAATATTATAAAATATTAAAAATTTTGTTTTTCATGGCATATAGTATTTCGTATATCGATTAATTATTATATTTTTCTGTAATTGTTACTTCATAATCGTTTTTTTTTTTAAGACAGGAGATTTTAAAGAAGGGGGGGAATTAATCGGGACATATGTTTCCCCAAAATTTCAGGCTAATGAATAGAATTTCTGAAATGTCGTATTTATAAAATAAATATCACTACTTTTTAATGTAACATTTAAGGTATGGTGATAGTTAAGATTTTTTCTTTTTATTTTTTTTTTTTGTTCCCTATGGTCGAATGGCTAGCTCTCTGGCTCTCGATATCACAGGTTTCGGTACGAATCCTGGCTGTGCCATGTATGTTTGTAGTGGTTCGAATCCACTTTATACCGTAGGTCCCATCTAATATGTTCGTAGAGCGTTGCGGGGATATTGTTACTCTGCATCCGTAGATTATTTTTAAGATACACGACAAATTAACTGTCTCTGTATTGTTAACTGCATTAGAACAACACCATCTTTTCAATTCTGAGCTCCATGTTCAGCTTCCACACTCGTTCAACAATTTAAAACTGTTTTATGGCTTTTGCAACTAATTCCAAATTGTACCGAATTTTTAATTTTAAAATTTTAAATTCTTTTTATTTTTTATAATTATTTATTTTTCATTTTTACCTTACTTTTACTTTTTATTTTTATTTTCTGAGTACTATTTTAAATTTTTAGAAGCTTTTTTTTTTTTTATTTTTACTAACACTTTAAGCAGCCAACTATAGATTGCGACATAATATTAATAATTAAAAAGAAGGTCCCTCATCTTAATTAACCCCATTGATACTTCGTAATCTGTACGCCATTTGCCAGTTAATATATGTTGGTATATTTTTGTTTTTCTAATCGAGAACTACTTTTTCATGTTCGATTCAATTAATTTCCTTCATTTTCTTCTAATAGTTTCAAAAGGTTATGCTTATTCGATGTTCTCTTAATAATTCATTTTGAATTGAATATATTATTTGAAACTCCAGATCTATATTTTCAAAATTTTCGTTCTTTTTTCGATTTTCTTTTATTACATAATAGTTAATAATAATAAGTATTTGAACATTTATTTTGAGTTTTATCTTTTATTATAGTAAAGAGTTATGATATAGCGTATATATTAGACCCTATAATCATTGTTGATAAATTGTAGTCTGTGCTTTTGAACTAGAAAACAAGCTACATTTTAATTCTTCACCATCATATCTAGTTAAAGGTCGTAAGCGTGCTGTAAAAGACGTCGAAAATACAGACATTACTTCACATTCCCAGACTGAAATTGGAGGGATGTCAGTTAACTTACTTTCGCCAGATAGGGTTCTTAACTCTTTTTGGTTCCACGAATCCCTATCTTAAGTAAAATGCCGACCACAGACCTGAATAATACCAACTGAAAATTGATTTTATAAATAATTCAATTAAAAACGATTAACAAAAAAGTGAGATGGATAGAGTAGATAGAGAAGAGATGGATAGAGCAAATTTTGAATTTGAATTTAGTTTAAATATATATCCTTCATATTTTATGCGAAATGTGTATTTAAATTTAAATTGTAAATTCTTGAATGTGCAACGGAAACTTTAAACAAGAATATAGTTTTTGCCATTTTATTTATTTTTTTAACTTATTCATATAATTCAGAGCGGCCTGATGGCCAATTGGCTAGCATTCTGGCCTTTGGTATTGCAGGCTTCAGTTCGAATCTTAACGATGGAAGGAGTGTTGATTAGTGGTTCGAATCCACGTTAAACTGTCCCGGTCTAATTAGCCCAAAGTGTGAGCAAAATGACCGTAGAGCGATAAACCAAACCAAATCAATTAAATTTGATTCTAACATAAAACAATTTAAAATTCATTCCATCACAAATATACTATTATAATGTATTGTTTGTATGTGAGATGAGATATGCTAGATTTAATTTAAAAAGTCGATGAAAATAAAGATAAGAATTTTTTTTTTTCTCATCCAAACTCCCTGACCTTTGATAAGAAGTCGATGAAAATAAAAATAATGATTTTTTTTCTCATCAAAACTCCCTGACCCTTGATTTAGAAGGACCCGTGATCTAGATTTCGAGTTGATAATAATTTCCCCTTGCAGCCAGCAATGTTTCTGATTACGCAATACGAATTGCTCTATCTGACTCCACATCTCATGCATCTGGCTGTGATTGAAGACAGTGTTACATTGTAAAATCAATGTAAATCAAATAAAGATAATGATTTTTTTTTTCTTTTTGTCATCCAAACTCCTGACCTTTGATTAGAAATCGATAAAAAGAAAGATAATGATAGTTTTTCTTTTTCTCTTCCAAACTCCCTGATCTTTGAACTAGGACCCATCATCTAGATTTCGAGTTGATAATCATTTCCATTACAGTCAGCGGTGTTTGATTACGCAATACGAATTGCTCTGTCCGACTCCACATCTCATTATGCATCTGGCTGTAATTCAAGAGAGTGTTATACATTGTGGCATTGATGTTTATTAGTGGTTCGAATCCACGTTGAGCAGTAGGTCCCGGTGTAATTAGCTCAAAGTTTGCAAAAAAATGACCGTAGAGCGATAAACCAAACCAAATCAATTAAATTTGATACAACAGAAAACAATCTATAACACATTCTATCACAAATACTATTTTAATGTATTGGTGTATGAGATGATGAAAATGAAATGGTTTTTTGTTCATCCAAAATTCCTAACCTTAATTAAGGACCCATATACATTACAGATTTATTGTTAAAAGTCGATCATCTCAAAATAAAGATAACGGTTTTTTTTGTTCATTCGAATTCCGTTCTGGAGGACAGCTCGTCCTCCAGATGAAGAGTGCATTTCTCGAATGCAACTCTTCTTCTGAGAAAACGGAAGCGAAACAAGGCGAGTTACCCCCTGAAAACTCCCCGACCCTAGATCAGAAGTCGATGAAAATAAAGATAATGATAAAGATTTTTCATCCAAATTCCCTGACCCTTGATTAAGGATCCATCATCTAGATTTCGAGTTGAAAATCATTTTCATTACAGTCAGCACTGTTTCTGATTACGCCATACAAATTGCTCTATCCGACTCCACGTCTCATTATTCTGTGATCCAAGAGAGTGTTACATTTTAAAATCAATGGTAGATCTAGCCTCATTAAAACTATTCTCCTTCATTAAGTCGTATTCATTGCTTATTAATTAGTTTTATTAAAAGCGATTAACAAATAAGTATGATACGGTAGGATGAACACATTGAATTATCTTTTACTTTATTATTATTTAAATTTTATTTTTAAAAAGCTTTCCAATGCAAATAATGTTATTTTTCGTCAATGAAATTTGAGCGGCCTGATGGCTAATTGACTAGTGCAATTACTATAGATAGGTATAATATCGGTATCGAGCCGATATAACGGTATAGTACTATCGGTACTATACCGTTATATTCAGGCTCGAATCCTGCCGATGGCATGGATCGTGTTTATTAGTGGTTCGGAATTCACTTTAAATTGTAGGTCCCCAAAGTGTGGAAAAATTGACCGTAGAGCGACAAACTAAACCAAACCAAACCAATTAAATTTGTTATAACAGAAAACAATCTATAATTCATTCTAGATGAGATATACTAGATTTATTTAGAAGTCGATGAAAATAAAGATAATGATAGTTTTTCTTTTTCTCATCCAAACTCCCTGATCTTTGATTAAGGACCCATGATCTAGATTTCGAGTGGATAATCATTTCCATTACACAGTCAGCACTGTTTCTGATTATGCCATACGAATTGCTCTATCCGACTCCACATCTCATTATGCATCTGGCCGCGATTCAAGAGAGTGTTACATTGTAACATTGTAAAATCAATGGTAGATCTAGCCTCATTAAAACTATTTTGCCTTCATTGAGTTGCATTATCCCGTATAACACATAATAATCCAAATAGTTTATGGTCTTGGGCAGGAGATGCTCGTCCTCCAGATGATGGTGCATTACTCGAATGCAACTCTTCCTCTGAGAAAACGGAAGCGAAACAAGGCGAATTACCCTTGAAAACTCCCTGACCCTATATTAGAAGTCGATGAAAATAAAGAGGATAGTTTTTCTTTTTGTCATCCAAATTCCCTGACCCTGAAGCAGTGTTTCTGATTGCGCCCTACGAATTGCTCTATCCGACTCCACATCTAATCATACATCTGGCTATGATCCAAGACAGTGTTACATTATAAAATAAATGTAAAACAAATAAAGATAATGATTTTTTTTTCTCATCCAAACTCTCTGACCCTAGATTAGAAATCGATGAAAATAAAGATAATGATAGTTTTTTTTTTTCTCATTCAAATTCCCTGACCTTTGATTAAGGACCCATGATCTAGATTTCGAGTTGATAATCATTTTCATTGCAATCAGCGGTGTTTCTGATTGCGCCATACACATCTCATTATGCATCTGGCTGTCATCCAAGAGAGTTGTTACATTGTAAAATCAATGGTAGATCTAGCCTCATTAAAACTATTAAGTTGCATTATCCCGTGTAACACATAATAATCCGAACAGCTTCTGGTCTTGGGCAGATGATGGTGCAATTCTGGAACAACTCTTCTTCTGAGAAAACGGAAGCGAAACAAGAAGGTGAGTTACCTTCGCCTTGATCCTCCATCGCATTCTGACATGCCACTGGGGAAAGTGATTCCTGAGGAGCGTTGACATCTCTGTTAAGGAAAGCGCGTCCAGACAAAAAGGATTTTTTTCCCAACAAAAACGGGGTTACGCGTCTGGGAGCGGAGAGACAGACGACCGCCTTGCGTCATCTGGGGGCTTTCTATTTTGGGAGATTCCTCGTTGACATTTCGCGGTCGTAAGGGAGTGAAAAAAAAAATAAATAAATACAACAATAATGAAAAAAATCTGTTAAGAATGGGTTTCTGCTCGATGTTCCCGGCTTTTCCAAATCTTCTTCTCCTTGTAAGATTTTCCGGTCTGGAAATCGGGATTATTTATTTGGATATATTGCCTACGTAATTTTTATCATGTGCTGATATCTTCTGCGATGTCTGACGTTTTTTAATATGGTTTAATTTAGCCAACTTGCGTTAGTTTAATAGAGATATATTTCTTGTTTTTTAATTTAAACATTCTGTTCGATTAACAAAAAAGTTCTTGAGTTTGTTTTCGCGTAAATTGAAATTTTAAAAATAAGCACATCGTAATAAAAATTTCTGTCAATCTGAATCTGCCAATTTGAATAACTTTTTATCATGGGGATATCTTCTGCGATGTCTGAAGTAGAGGACTTTTTTTTTAATATGGTTTAATTTAGTCAACTTGTGTTAGTTTAATGGAGATATTTGTCTTGGTTTTTAATTTTATCAGTTTGTTTAATCAAAAAAAAATCTTGAGTTCCTTTTCGCATAAATTGAATTTTTAAAAAATAAGTATACCGTAGTCAAAATTTCTGTCAATTTGAATCCGTCAATCTGAATAATTTTTATCATGTGGGGGGATATCTTCTGCGACGTCTGACGTAGAGAAAATTTTTTTAATATGGTTTAATTTAGTCAGCTTGTGTTAGTTTAATGGAGACATTTGTCTTGGTTTTTAATTTCATTAGTTAAATAACAATTCTTGATTTCGATTTTGCGTAAATTGAAATTTTAAAAAATGAGTATATCGTTGTCAAAATTTCTGACAATCTGAATAATTTTTTTATCATGTGGGGATATCTCCGCGATGTCTGATGTAGAGAACCTTTTTTTTTTATAGGATTTAATTTAGCCAGCTTGCGTTAGTTTAATAGAGATATATTTCTTGGTTTTTAATTCAATCAGTCTGTTCAATTAAAAAAAAATTCTTGAGTTCGTTTTCGCGTAAATTGAAATTTTAAAAAATAAGCGTATCGTAGTCAAAATTTCTGTCAATCTGAATTTTTCATTAAATGATTTTAATATTTAATGACATTGTTAACATTTATTTATTGGATTATCGGAATCGGACATTTTGATAAATGACATAAAATAGATATTTCAAAATGAATTAACAGAACATTGAATAGACATAACTTTTGAAATTATCAGAAGAAAATGACGAAATTTAATTTAATCGAATATAAAAAAGTAGTTTGTTTTTCTATTAAACAAAAATATACCAACATATATTAAATGATAATGCTATTGCATTACAAAGTAATTAATATTTATTTTATAAATACGATAAAAGTAGAATGTTATATATTTTCAAGGTATATCAACAAATTATATTTTGTTTCTTAATATGATTTGTGTATCAGATTACTTATTTCATTTTCCTTTTAAATTTTTTTTTTATTTTATATGTAGACTTAACATTTTTAATGCTCGTTTGTGAATGCATCTTCTATTGCATGACTATTTAACAGAGTGTTAGTACACTACGAAAATTGCTGCCGTTGCATTTTTTGAAATTAAATTTATGCAGATAAAATTAATATAAAAGTCGGGTAGTTTATAAGATTCATTAAATTTGAAGCTTAATAATATATAAACTTATTGCTTGCTTGTATTTAAAGTAATTTGATTTGATGTGAAAATTTTGAATAATTTTGGACCTGAAATTTCATCAATTCGATTTTTCACTTTTTGGTACGTAACATAAACAATCCGAATTTTTTTTTTTATTGAATGATTTTAATATTTAATGATTGTTTATTAAAACACTTATTTATTTGATTATCGTAGTCGGGCAATTTTTTAAATCTTGAAATAAAAGCAGAATATAAATTTCTTGATCTATTTAGGCTTATTCAGCCTAATATGTTTTCAAAAATTAAGACAAAATAAAAAATAAAAAAAATTGTGACTGAAAAAAATTTATTTATTGAAATTTGATAAAAACATTAATCAAACGATGCTTTACAAATATTTAGTTACAAATAATATTATTATAATATTTATAATAATATGTACAATAATAATAAATAAGGTACAAAAAAAAACAATTGGCTTATTTTTTCTGTCTTGGGGGAGGAAAAAAAGAAAACACAGTATTTGAGTTCAATGTGTGATCACCTTTAACAATTATAAAGGCATGACAGCGATGTTCCGCTTTAAAATGACATTTATTTAGCAAGTTGGCAGCAAAGCTCATTGCTTTGTCAGTGCAGTTCAAAGACCCCGAATGGTTACATGATGCAAGTTAAGTGCGGCAATATATTTCTCTAAAGTATCCCAAACATGCTCCATCGAATTCAAGTCTGGATTTTGCCAACTCTTACACACAATAGTCCACTGAATTTTCTCAAACTATGTGAGTCTAGCATTATCATCTTGTCGGATGAAGGAACCGCCAACTTCAGCTGTGTAAGGACAGACAATTGGATAAAAAAATTTCGTTTTTGTAGAACTGAAAACACTAATATTTTAGAGATATCTGCTGACACACAAATCTTCATGATTATAACTGAGAAAATAGCAGGTTTCCGGCTCCCACCAGTCCAATAATCTTGAGTTATTTTCAAATGAAATCTGGACATTAGTAGAAAAATTGACTCCATTGACTTGCTCTCCAATTTACATGTGTGTGTTGAATTATACATTTCATTTCTGTGGCATGATGTATGGAGTATACACAATACCTAAAGGCCCTGGGCCTGAATGGCCGAGTGGCTAGCGCTCTGGCGCTCGGTATCACAGGTTTCGGGTCGAGTCCCGGTGGTGCCATGGATGTTTGTAGTGGTTCGGAGTCCACTTTAAGCAGGTCCCGGTCTGTTTCTCGTTTGCAGAAGATGACCGTAGAGCTACAAACCAAATCTAAAGGCCCTTTCTATGCTTCTTTGTATACAACCCTTACTAGACTTAATTACTTCTTCATATACATCTTCGTGAAACCTCCCATGTTCAGTTGATCTGGCCCAATTGGCTAAAAAAAATAATAATGACAAATGTTTTTTAATTAAAAGTAATATTAAAGTGAGAATTATTATAATGCATTTTGCAAAATTTACAAATTTTAATAATTAAAAATAGCAAGCTAGATAAATTATTTTTGATGAAATGAAACAGGGACCTGATGGCCGAGTAGCTAGCGCTCTGGCTCTCGATACCGTAGGTTTCGGGTTTGAATCCCGGCGGTACCATGGATGTTTGTAGTGGTTCGGAATCCATTTTAAGCCGTTGGTCCCGGTCTCAAATGACCGGAGAGCCCAATGACTTCTCATCCACCTCATTCCCAAACCTGACTCGGCTCTAGGCACAGTGATGTGATCAGTTCAGCAATAGCACTGGCCTTTGTTACTACAAGCTTCTGGTTCGAATCCTGGCGATTAGTTGTTCGGTTTGGACAGTAGAGCAGCAAACCAAATCAAATCAACCATTTTACAACATATTCGCTCTGGCTCGCTTTTATTCGCCCAATGTCTTGTCATCTTAGTTCTTGAGAGAAATGATTCATGAGCACTCGTGTCTAAAACATCACTGTCTCTAAATTTCAGTCCACAGTTTCTACAGAGGATGATCAGACAATTTTATAACGAATTTTATTTTCTACTTAGGGGGCATGACATCATGACACCCTGAATGACATCAGTTCAGAATAGGGTTTGGTTTGATTATCATCATCATCTTCTTCATTGGCGCAACAGCCCCATGATGGGCCAAGGCCGTCTGCCTACTGGCAGATTTCGAGACAGGGATAGTTTTTTTTCACGATAGGGATAGGGTTGTCAGCCCTGCGCCCAGTCATATTAGACCGAATGCTCTATAGTCATATGCTCTACAGTCATATTAGACCGAAACCTACGGTTTAAAGTGGATTCCGAACCACTAGAAACATCCATGGCACTGCCGGAACTTGAGCCCGAAATATGGGAGCGCCAGAGCTCTAGTTCCTCGGCCATCAGGCCCCTAATTATCATCTACATCATTAAAATTATCCGTTGCCTTAAACTGTTGC
This sequence comes from Caerostris extrusa, assembly GCA_021605095.1. NCBI lineage: Eukaryota > Metazoa > Arthropoda > Arachnida > Araneae > Araneidae > Caerostris > Caerostris extrusa. The sequence continues at coordinate 118,242 of BPLR01007251.1, forward strand.
TGGAAAATAAATTTAATTGCAGGTTGTATTTTTTAGCTTTTCCCTTTATTTGAATATTAGAAAAAGATGTGAACACTAGGGATTTAATATTTTTACACATAAAATAAATAACTTAATCAATAAAAAAAAAAAAAAAAAAAAAAAAAAAAAGGAAAGGAATGTCGAAGATTGCATTTGACTGAGGAAAATATAAAGAATGCTTATCCAACAGAAGTACCACACATCTTATTATATCTAAAATGGCATCTTATAATTTAAAAAAAAAAAAAGGCCCTCTTCCAAATAATTATTTTCTTTGGCGTATCAGCCCCATGGTGGGCCAAGGCCGTCTGTCTACTGGCAGATTTCGAGACAGGAGATATTTACTTTTTACGTGATAGGGCTGTACGCCCAACGATCTACCGTCATTTTAGGCTGGGACCTACGGTTTAAAGTGGATTTGGAACTGTTACAGTCATCCATGGCACCGCCGGCGCTCGAACCCGAAATCTGTGTCATCGTGTGCCATAGAACTTTCTCCAAATCGCTTAACGCTAAAACATGTTTCTCAGCATAAGGCTACTATGTTGATGTATAAAAAATTATTTTACCGATGAAAAATGGTTATAATGTACTTATAATTGGGATATATTTATATTGATTACAATAGAAAAAGAACGATTTACTAAAAAAAGGATAAAAAAAGTCATAAAAAGTTGATCCAGAGAATAATAAGGAAAGTTTCGCTGTAGGGTTTCTGATAATTGCTGGATTCTTTCAAAACGAAAAAATGCCAAAATTAACACGGATTATTATCAATTGCTTAACACTTTTTTTTTTTTCAAACAAAACATTCTATCACTTTACCCAAACAACTCTCACCGTCTTAAATAAATTTCAGGCTACTGGTCAAACCTCTAAATCTGCTCCTAGTTATTTGAAAAAAATAAGAAATGAAACCGGAATATTCTACATTGTTTTGTCTACTATTCATTTGGACATTCAAATCAAACTCATTTTTTTACTGGCATCCCAAAAACATTGGGCGGAAGATTGGAATAAGGAAGATTGTGGTGGAGGAGTAGTGCAAAAACAACCGTGGTATTTTTAAGTAAAGCTCCCCCCTTTGATATAAAGGTATATGGTAGTCGAATATATGAGCTATCAGACTGAACATATTAGAAAATTAGCGATTTTATCTTTGTTTATATGTAGTGGTTCGGAATCAACTTTAAACTGTAGTTCCCGGTCCTAATAGGATCGTAGAGCGTTGCAGGGGGCATTGTTATTCCGCGTCCGTGTGACTCGCGTCAAGTTACACTCGCTGCCTGAGTAGTGCAAAGTGAGTAACGTCGGTGCAGCCCTTATGGCATAAAAGATCACGGTCTATCTTGCCAGCTACATTAGAAAAAAAAAATTTAATGGTGGGCCTGAATGGCCGAGTGGCTAGCGCTCTGGCGCTCGGTACCACAGGTTTCGGGTTCGAGTCCCGGCGATTTTATCTTTGTTGATATGTAGTGGTTAGGAAACCACTTTAAAAGTCCCGGTCTAATAGGATCGTAGAGCGTTGCGGGGGTATTTTTACTCCGCGTCCGTGGCTTATCTTCAAGTTACACGTGTCCCCTGGGCAATGCAAAGTGAGTAACGTCTGTGCAGCGCTTGCCTTAAGGCATCCAAGACCACGCTGTCTAAGTGTTTGCCAGCTGCATTAGAAAAAAAATTAATAAATCTTTGTTTTATATATATATATCATCATCTGCAGTGGCGCAACAGGTCATGGCGGGCCAAAACCATCTGCCTACTGGCAGATTTTGAGACAGGGGATGCATGTTTGTTTGTACGGAGTAGGATTGTCTGCCCAACGCTCTACAGTCATATTAGACCGGAACTTATAGTTTAAAGTGGTTTCCGAACCACTGCAAACATCTATGACACCACCGAGACTCGAACCCGAAACATATGGCACCGAGCGTCAGAGCGCTAATCACTCGGCCATCAGGCCCTTTTTTATACATGTATCAAAATTCAATTGTATAGGTATTCAAAATTCGTTACGACAATATAGTAGCACTACCAATGTGAATATCATATTCTAGTGCAATATTAATTTTTACATATACTGGGCGATACAAAAATTTACTTATTTTTAATTGGGTGATTTTTAAATTTAATCTTTATATATATATACACACAAATAATAGCAACAATATATACTAACCATATAATATAATAATAATATATACAAACAAATATAAGTAAAATACTATATAACTAACATCTCTGTCAACATCTAAGAAAATACATATGACATAACAAACTGTATCATTGAAAAGTTAAAATTTTTCGTCAAAAACTAATAATTCATAAACAATGAGAATAAATAATATATTTTTCATCATCCAAGTTTTTTTCTAATTTTCTTCAAAATCCAATTCCTTCCCTTTGTGAGAAAATGAAAACGAAAAAACAAAAACCTAATCTCATTAAAAAAAGTCCAAAAATGTGTGCATTATTTATTTTCTCTCTCCTTTCCTCGTCAGGTGTGGTCTTGACCAACCGCACAGGGTAAATGTCCTCAGCGACCTGACATTCTGTGGTGTGGTCCAAAGTCCCGCACTTTGTACCCGCGTGCTTGAACTTTTTTTTTTTTTTTTCACGGGCTGTTTTTCGCCAGCTTTGTGATTAGCATACCTCTGCCGATAAGGCGCCTGTGTGTCAATATGAGATAACTGGAATGACATTTCGCTGAAAAAGTCACACAAAACGAGGTGTACACACTGTGATAAGTTTTTTTCTAGTGGTAGATAACGACTGGGAGATTTTTATATTGGGTAAACGTTTTGGTTGGCGTCAGTTTTGGAAAATTGGAATTATGTCTGCCTTTTATCTTTTAAAATTTAGTCTAATCATTGCAATAAATTTAAATTATTCCTATGAATTCTATTCCAGTTATTCTTTGAAATTTTTTAGTTCATGTTTTCTGTATATTTAATATATAGAATGTCTTATATATAATTAACGTCAAATCTTCTTAATATACAATCAATTCTTAATATATGCAAATTCTAATATAATATGTATACAAAATCTTCAGATCTTCTTTTAAACTATCTACAAAAATGCGGTCTGATGGCCAATTGGCTAGCGCTCTGGCCATTGGTACTACAGGCTTCACGTTCGAATCCCAGCGGCATTGACGTTTGTTAGTTTGGAATTCACGTTAAACTGTAGGGCCCGGTCTAATTAGCCTAAAGTGTAAAAAAAAAAAAAATGACCGTAGAGCGACAAACCAACCAGATGCTTTAAATGCTTCTGTTTCAAAATGCAGTTGTATTATCCTAACACTAAATTTTTAGTTATAAATAGCTAATGTTTTTTTTTTTTATAATTTTTTTTTTTAAATTTATGTTGTTTTTCATAATTTGTGTAAAAAATTAAATTAATAAATGCTTGCTTTTCTTAATTGTATTCGCAATTTTAATTCTTCCATTCCAATATTATTTCCCTTCTTAAAGACAAATGCATATTAACAGTATAGTCGTGTTTGGAATTTACAGATTTTTAAGGTTTGAAAGTTGATGTAGGTTCGTTTTGATCCTTGAGACTACTGTGGCGGCTTGATGACTAGCGCCATGGTCTTTGGCACCACAAGTTTCAGGTTCGAATCCTTGTGATGGCATGGATGTTTGTTGGTAGTTCGGATTACATGTTAAACTGTAGGTCTCGGTCTAATTAGCCTAAAGCGTATTAGTGTGCACAAAATGACCATAGAGCGACAAACCAAAACCAAACCTTGAGGTTACCGTTACCCAAAAGTAAGTTCTTTTCCAAAAATGTTTATTTCACCACTTCTGAAATAAGCGTGTTTATAAAAAGTTCATAAGAATTTTGTAGGCTGTGGTAAAATACTATAACGTATTAAGCCATATGATATACATATGGCTTAATATGTTGTAGATACGATACCTTATGCGACATATTAAGCCATTACCATACGAGGCATTCATCCAAATTTTATGATGCAGTTTTATTGGACGGATGGCAGCCGAATTTGTTTCAGGAATTTTGATATGTAATTCACAAATTTTCAAATGCAATGAATCCGCAATCACCGAAATGCTACATGAACGTCTAAAGTTATAAATAATTTTAAAGTAAAATAAAGCAATATTTTTTTGTTTTGTTTTGAAATGCAAACTTATTATGTAGTAACCCCTCGTTACACTGCTAACCGCGTTATATAATGTAACGTAGGGTTACTGATGTACATTCAGAATTTCAATTTCGAACTTGAAGCAAAAGTTTTTGAAAATTTGTCAATTTTGTGATTAGCTTAAGTTAATAAGTTTAAGTGCTGAATTAAAAGTAAATAAGGAAGGAAGTGTGGAATAGGATCACTCTATTTTTCTTCATTTTGTATTTGTTATGTAAATAGCTCTTTAATATCATTTAGTAAACCACATTATGCATTGATATGTATAGATATGATAAATAGTCATATTTTAATTTTGGTAGGTGTATTAAAAAATAAAAGAACTGAAGATTATATTCTTCTTACATTTGGGTCGAATTGTAATTAATAGTGAAATTTTGTTAAAAATATGTAAATGTTTTACTATTTACATATATTTATGCATTGATATGTATAGATATGATAAATAGTCATATTTTAATTTTGGTAGGTGTATTAAAAAATAAAAGAACTGAAGATTATATTCTTCTTACATTTGGGTCAATTGTAATTAATAGTGAAATTTTGTTAAAAATATGTAAATGTTTTACTATTTGCATATATTTATGCATTGATATGTATAGATATGATAAATAGTCATATTTTAATTTTGGTAGGTGTATTAAAAAATAAAAGAACTGAAGATTATATTCTTCTTACATTTGGGTCGAATTGTAATTAATAGTGAAATTTTGTTAAAAATATGTAAATGTTTTACTATTTGCATATATTTATGCATTGATATGTTTAGATATGATAAATAGTCATATTTTAATTTTGGTAGGTGTATTAAAAAATAAAAGAACTGAAGATTATATTCTTCTTACATTGGGGTCGAATTGTAATTAATAGTGAAATTTTGTTAAAAAATATGTAAATGTTTTACTATTTGCATATATTTGGCCTATTCCTTTTCTGCTTTAAATCTTCCCTTTGTTTATATACCAGAAAGCATTTTAAATGTTACTGCTTACTCTTTAAATAACTAATGAATAACATTCGTCTGTGATAATCATTTGTTATCATTTCTGAATGTTTGTTTCTTTATTAGAACAGGCATGTACAGACTTAAGGAACACCGCGGCCTGTATATATATACTCATTGTAATAAACCAGCAGGCCAGACATAGGAAAAAATGCTCTTTATCAGATATTTATTTCATATAATACACTGAAGTGACAAAAGTCATGGGATAGCAATATGCAAATTTTCAGATGGCAGTAGCATCGCGTAGAACAGGTATAAATGCGCAGTGCTTTCGCAGAGCTTTCATTTCTGTTCAAGTTATTCATGTGAAGAGGTTTTGACGTGATAATGACCGCACGACGGAAATTAACAGACTTTGAACGCGGAATGTTAGTTGGAGCTAGACGCATGGGTCATGCCATTTCGGAAATCGTTAGGGAATTCAACATTCCCAGATCCCACTGTGTCAAGAGTGTGCCGAGAGTATGAAATTTCAGGCATAACATCCCATCATGGACAGCGCAGTGGTCGACCGCCTGCACTTATCGACCGAGACCGGCGACGTCTGCAAAGAGTCGTAAATTCTCCAGCAAGACACTGCGTCAAATAACCGCAGAAATCATTTGTTGGGACGTACAAAGGGACTTGTCTGTTAGAACTGTGCGGAGAAATTTGGCTTTCTTGGGCTATTCCAGCAAAGACCGACTCGAGTGCCTTTACTGACAGAACGACATCGCTTGCAGCGACTCTCGTGGGCACGTGAGCATATCGGTTGGTTCCTAGATGAATGGAAAACCGTGGCCTGGTCCGATGAGTCACGATTTCAGTTGGTAAGAGCTGATGGTAGGGTTCCAGTGTGGCGCAGACCCCACGAAGCCATGGACCCAAACTGTTCAGCAAGGCACTGTTCAAGCTGGTGGTGGCTCCGTAATGGTGTGGGCTGTTTTTCATGGCATGGACTTGGTCCTCTGGTGCGACTGGACAGAACATTGACTGGAAATGCTTATGTTCAGCTACTTGGAAGATCACTTGCAGCCATTCATGGACTTCATGTACCCAAACAACGATGGGATTTTTATGGATGACAATGCGTCATGTCACCGGGCCACAACTGTTCGCGATTGGTTTGAAGAACATTCTGGACAAGTCCAACGAATGATCTGGCCACCTAGATCGCCCGACATGAATCCCATCGAGCATTTATGGGACATCATCGAGAGGTCTGTTCGTGCCCAAAATCATGCACCATCAACGCTTTCACAATTATGGACGTCTATCGAGACAGCATGGCTCAATATTCCTGCAGAAGACTTCCAACGACTTGTTGAGTCCATGCCACGTCGAGTTGCTGCACTTCGCTGGGCGAAAGGAGAGCCGACACGATATTAAGAGGTATCCCATGACTTTTGTCACTTCAGTGTATATATATAGAGAGAGAGAGACTAGCGCTCTGGTGCTCGGTGCCACAGGTTTTGGGTTCGTGTTCCAGTGGGGATATTGATGTTTGTAGTGGTTCGAGTCCACTTTAAGCCGTAGGTCCCGGTCTAACACGACTACAGAGCATTGGACAGAGGATGACAACTCTACCCCGTAAAAAGAAACCGTCTCCTGTTTTGAAATATGGCAGTAGGCAGACAGACTTGGCCCACCATAGGGCTGGTGCACCAATGAAGAGATGTAGGCATATATATATATATATATATATATATATATTTATATATAATGAAATGTTTATAAATATGTACGTCAAAACTATAAAAAGAAAAAAAAAATTATAATGGACAAGGAACTTTTCAGAACCACAATAAGTTTGTATAACAGAGGCATAATAGTATTCGCCATACACAAATATCTAATACCTAGTGAAACCCATCAAAAAATAATTATAAAGCGCAGAAAAACGTGAAATTTGAAAATGAATTTTTCGTCTGAAGTGGGCTGGAAGCTACAATAACTATAAACTGCGCAATAACAGTGTCACAAATCAGTCAGGAAATCAGAAAAAAATAACAAGGTAAAAGAATTGAAAAAAAAAAAAAAAACTTGAAGATAGCTTTGTTAAAAATTCGAATCCTTTAGATAAATGACTGGATCCCAAGATAAATCGAGCGAAGTATTCCTAGATTATTTCAGAGAGAATATTCCAAGAGATATATAGATTATCGACTTTATAATTTGACTTATAATATTACATTAATATTACACTACTACATAATATTGACTTAATTATGTTATTAACTTTATAGGCGGGGAAAAAATTACTATCATTCTATTTACGGGCTATCTAATGGCTAAATCTAAAAATTTGTGGGCGTTTTGGGCATCTTTTCCTCGTACTTTTTTTTATTTATTATTAGAGAATTTTTGCATAATGTTTTTTTATCGTCCGATATGTTTTTCTTCCTAGCGCGCATGTTCATAGGAATAGCTCAGTAGTGCAGTATTACAGATAAGGATGCACAATAGGTACAACGTTTCTTATGAGCATGCGCGCTAGGAAGAAAATATCGCACGATAAAAAACGTTATGCAAAAACTCTTTATTATTAATATTAAAATTAACGCAGAATTCGAGAATTTTTGGATTGAATGCATGACGACGATTAATTAGGTGATGATTAATTACCTACAGAAGTAGTGCGGTATCCCCATAATTGTTATGAAGAAGGATTATATATATATATATTTATAAAGAAAGATTATATACATACATAAAGAAAACATACCAATACAAAAAATCAAAAGATAATTGATAAACAATGAATTAGTAACACAACCTTTCTGCTTACCAAACGCCACAACAGTATTCACTACACATTATCATTTGACAAATACAAATATTGAAAGAGTCAGCAGTTAGAATTGCATTCACAGATTAAAAAAAAAAAAAAAAAAGAGTATAAATATTTAAAAATATATACAATGGCAGGATGTGAAACAAGTTGCCCAGGAAAGCTGTAAAAAAAAAAAAAAAAGGGGGCAAAAAACTCAAAATAAATACTTATAGAAGCATGAAATTATAACATCCTGAGGATAGCTTTATCATAGAATACGTATCTTCAATATATTTTATTTCTGCTCGCTTGATGATTGAATTCAAGTCAAAAACACATTCAGCTGTGTATTCCGATAACACGGCGTAAACAAAAAAACCTTGCCGTTTAGAGTCGGTTAGTTACAGGACTGAAGATATATATATATATATATATATATATATATATACAATTAAAGGAAAATAATGCAATATAATAAAAAGAAAAAGAATTTATTGCAGGTCATTGCATTCATATAAAATGTGTTTATTTCAATTGCTTACGAGTAACCATGCGAAAAAAATAATTAGTAAAGGTTTTCTATTTTTCAGTTTACCAATATTCTTGGCTCAAAATGTTTTCTCACAAATATGTGTTAATCCAAATATGTTAACGATCCATAAAATATGCAATAGTGGCAACAAACTTGTGCAGATAGGTAACGCGTTGATAGTCAACAAAATCGAGACTTGTATAAAATGTTGTTGACAGGAGTTCTTATCTCCTGTTTTGCAATGAAATAAAGAAAATCATTAAAGAAGTGTTTTTTTTTTTTTAATATTTAAATGTTTCTATTTTTATAAATTAGATCCGAATCAAATTTCATGCTCTTATCTTTATTTCTAAATTAATTTATTTTAAATCTGGATTTCTGTTTGCTAAAAATTATTTATCGTATAACTTTCAAAAACAAAAACATATAGTAAGTATAGCTGCAAATATTTATGTATTTCTGTTTCAGAAAGATTTTAAGGGGTTTATTTTTTTTTTCTTTTCTTTTTTTTTTTTTATGTAATACAAATGATGTAAATTATGGTTTAAAAATACGTAGTTTGCAAATAATTTTTCTCCTGGAAAAAAAAAATGTCCTCTTGGGCTAAGAAAATTATTTAAAATATTTTGATAATTGTTTTACAAAAATGCTCATACTTCAATCTGAAACGGCCTGATTGGCTAGCCCTCTGGCACCACAGGCTTCAGGTTTTAGAATCCTGGCATTGGTTATAGTTCGGAATGCTTTTTAATGGTTCGGAATCCACGTTAAACTGTAGGTCCCTGTCTAATGACCCTAAAGTGTGCACAAAATGACCTTAAAGCGACAAACCGAATCAAACAAACCAAATCAATCTGTTGAGTTAAAAAAAAAAGATCACAAATTTGTGTCATATGCCCTTATGATTTCCAAAATATTTATCTTCAACTTTTCAAGAAACGCGATTGCTAGAAAAGGACGCAAATAAACCTCTAATAATACAGGTGTGGCTCAAATATGTTATCATTGAAAAGCATAATGCCACGTAATAGTACTTCCATTCATTTATTTTGTGTGATATTGTACCTGTTAATAAAAACAGTTTATGGAATGATATTTCTTTCCAGTTGTTCCACTTCCAAGTAGACATTGAAGAAGGTTTATTAAAACATCACGTGTCTCGAGCAGTTTTAATTTTTTATGAAGGCAAATATGGCACAATAAAAATCTATAAAATATGGAACAATTAAAATCAAGTCAAAAATTTGTGTCACATGTCCCCATGATTTTCAAAATATTTATCTTCGTCAACTTTTCAGGAAACGCGATTGCTAGAAAATGACTCAAATAAACTTCTAATAAAGGTGAGGTTCAAGTATGTTATCATTGAAAAGCATAATGCCACATATCGTACTTCCATTCAGTTATTTTGTGTGATATTGTACTTGTTAATAAAAACAGTTTATGGAATGATATTCTTTTTCATTCGTGTCACTTTCTCTTCCAAATAGACGTTGAAGGAGGTTTATTAAAACATCACGTGTCTCGAGAGGCTTATTTTTTATGAAGGCAAATATGGAACAAAACAATTAAAACATGGCACAATAAAAATCAAGTGAACAATTTATGTCCCATGTCCCTATGATTCTCAAAATAGTTATCCTCATCGATTTTGCACTTTTGCTAGAAAATGGCGCAAATAAACTTCTAATATTGCAGATGAGATTCGAGTATGTTATCATTAAAAGCATAATGCCACATGTCGTACTTCCATTCAGTTGTTTTGTGTGATATTTTACCTGTTAATAGAAGCAGTTTATGGAAATGATATTCTTTTCCTGTTGTGTCACTTTCTCTTCCAAGTAAACGTTGTCAGAACCAACGCAGCATTTGGAAGAAGGTTTATTAAAACATCACGTGTCTCGAGCAGGTTAATTTTTTTATAAAGGCAAATATGCCACAAAAATAGCGATAAATAAAATAAGGCAGAATAAAAATCAAGTCAAAAACTTGTGTCACATGTCCCCAAGATTTCCAAAGTATTTATCTTCATCAACTTCTCAGGAAACGCGGTTGCTAAAAAATGACGCAAATAAACTTCTAATAATGTAGGTGAGGTTTGAGTATGTTATCATTAAAAGCATAATGCGCCATATCGTCAGTTATTTTTGTGTGATATTGTACATGTAAATAAAAGCGGTTTATGGAATGATATTCTTTTCTAGTTGTGTCACTTTCTCTTCCAAGTAGACTTTGAGGAAGGCTTATTAAAACATCACGTGTCTCGACAGGTTTATTTTTTTATGAAGGCAAATATGACACAATAAAAATCAAGTCAAAAATTTGTGTCCCCATGATTTTCAAAATATTTATCTTCATAATTACACAAGCGAGACTCAAGTATGCTATCATTAAAAGCACAATGTCACACATCGTATTACCATTCAATTAATTTTGTGTGATATTGCACATGTTAATAAGAACAGTTTAAGGAATGATATTCTTTTCCAGTCGCGTCACTTTCTCTTCCAAGTAGACGTTGAAGAAGGTTTATTAAAACATCACGTGTCTCGAGCGGGTTTATTTTTTTGTATGAAGGCAAATATGGCACAATAAAAGCAAGACACGAAGAAAGGTGGATGTTTTTTATTTCTTTCCTTGGGCGTGTGCCCGTCCGTCCCTATTGTCCGTGGTCGAGCTTAGCCACAAGCCGGTGATCACAGCCGCCATAGGTGACCGGCGGTCGGTGACGGTCCCTGACACTTTGTGGACCATTGAGCCACCCGGAGTCAATTAACTGGCCGGTCACGCTGTTTATCTTTCTTGTAGGTTCTTCTCTCTTCTTGCTGGAGATTGAATCCCTTCTTTTTTTCTTCCCTTCTTCTTCTTCTACAGACTTCTAACTCTTTTAGTCTTCTTGTGTTTGTGAGTGAGCAAGCTTCAGAATTCGGGGTGGGTTTTCTTTTTTTTTTTTTTCTGCAGAGGTAGCCGGACCAAAAAGACGCGCGTGTATGTCGCCTTTTTTTTTTATAGTTATTTGTTTAAGTATGTTGGTTTTTATTATTACGCTTGGGGAGTTTAATTTCTCTCCAGAGGTGATTTTTAAGTATAGTACGTATAAAAAAAAAAAAAAGATTTCTTTGATTATAATTTATTAAAGAATAATAAGTATGCGTATGTTTTATATAAAGAGAAATTCAATGACACAGAAAAAAAATTAATAATAATGTCTACATATGTAACTGCTACAACTGAGAGTATTTTATATATTCAGATACTGGTACTTAACTTACGTTATATTGTTGTTGTTTCTTATCCCACTTGGTAGACAGCAACATCTAAACCAAGCCCACGAACCCATGTGGTCTCCATGGATGAAGGGAAAGGGGGCAGCTTTGTTGTGATGGAGCACCCGTAAGTAGAAGCTTGACTTGGTTCCGTGACGCTGACGTTTTTACGTGGTAGAGCTGTTAACCTATGCCAAAATCTACAGTCCTATTAGACGAGACCTACGGCTTAAAGTGGATTCCGATCCATTACAAACATGGTACCGCCGGACTCAAACCCCATAACAATGTGGTTAATGACTAGTGCTTGTTGCCACAGGTTTCGGGCTCGACTCCCGACTGCACTATGGACGTTCGGAATCCATTTTAAGGTCCGGTATCCATTGTAGATCCCGGTCTAATATGACTGTAGAATGTTGGCCGTTGGGCTGACAACTCTACCCAGTAAAAATAAAAGACATCCCCTGTCTCAAAATCTTCCAGTAGGCAGACGGCCCTGTCCCACCATAGGTCTGTTCTGTCAATGAAGAAGTGAAAAAAATGCTGAAGAATTGTGCCTTTTTTAAAAAAAATTAAGTAATCTTGCAATGAAATCAATTTTTTATAGTAATATTTTTCATAATTATTTTAAAGATTTTTAATTTCTGCATTTATGTCGTGAATTTTAGCACAACTGAAGATAAGGCAAAGCTCTATCTTAAGGCTAATAATTATATTTCAAAACGTGATAGGCACTACTAAATAGTACTAAAATATAAAAATACTCAAAAACCGATACAAAATATTTCCTCATTAAATTTCATTACAACAATTTAACTGTTAAAATAACGTTTTCCTTATATTTCTTCCTCCTTGGTTAAAACGTGAAAGTACAACATTCATCTGTAACCGCTTATTAAATTTTTTTTTTTTTTTTTGCGGGGTTTTCAAATGGAGTACCTTTACTTGAAGCGAACTTTCGACATTGCTCCAATGTCTTCCCCTTTTTGGTTTTTTATGCGTTTGCCCTCCATCAGTAAGTCTTTGGTGCCTAAAAATAGGAGCACGCGTCGCTCGTGTTTTTTTCCCTTTTTTCCCCAATTTCCTTGGGGACCCGCGAAAGAATGGCATTAAAGGGGGCACAAGGGGGTGGTCAACGCGTGTCATATCGGCAAGAAACGGGTGACGAACATTCTAGCATCCGGCAGATGTCACACGATCCGTCATTTCCGTCCCTCCCTCCCCCTCTCTCTCTCTCCCTTTTCTGGCAAAAAAGTACCTTTTCTGGAGAGACTTCAAATTAGTGGGTTCCTTTTTTTTTTATTTATATGTATGCCTGCAATGCTGCGTCTTGTGAGAAAATTCCAGTTTGCTTGTAATGCTTGCAATGCAAAAATTAAGACAAGGCCCTTCAAAATATTGAAAATAAATATTAAAATATGATGCAAAAGTGTCCGAAAATTGTGGACACTTTAGAGAATGTCAAAAGTAATTGTGAAATACATATTATAATTTTCAGTGTGAGGCTTCTTGTAGTTAGACTACGCGAGAAACTCGATTTCATATCGTGTACTATTTATTGAATCCAACAATGGATGAATTTCAAATTCCGATTTCAATCTGCACTCTCTCTCTCTCTCTCTCTCTCTCTATATATATATATATTGCAGCAGTATTATAAAGAAATTATTTTTGAATTTTACCATGTTATATATATTATATAATTTTATATATGTTAATAAATCAATTTTTGACATGTATTAATTATTATTTTAAAGTGACAAATTATTTCATGGGAAAACAACTAAATGTTTTAAGCAATGCCATCGCGTTTAGAACAGATATAAATGGATGATTCATTTTATGATGTTCAAGTTATTCATTGGCGCAAGAGGTTTTGAGTGGGATGGCCGCACCTACTGGCAGATTTCCAGATTTGAGATGTTTTTATTTTTGGGGTAAGATGGGTCATACCATTTCGCCCAATCGTTATAGGAATTCAACAATCCCAGATTCACTGTGTCAAGCTTAAAGTATGAAATTTCAGGCATAACATCCCATCATGGATTAGTGGTCGACCGCCTGATTATAGTAAATTGAGACCGGCGACGTCTGCAAGAGTCAAATTCAATCAGAACAAATGCATCAAATAACCGCAGAAATCAATTGGGAATAGGCAAAAAGGACTTATCTGTTAGAACTGTGCAAATTAGTGGGCTTTCTTGGGCTATTTTATTTATATGATGCCGACTCTGAGTGCCTTTACTGACAGAACGACATCGCTTGCAGCGACTTCGTGGGTACTTGAGCATAGGTTGTAAAAGAACAATGGAAAACCGTGGCCTGGTCGAAAATCACGATTTCAGTTGGTGCAAAACTGATGAAAAGTGTGGCGGACCCCACAAAGCCATGGAAAACTGTCAGCAAGGCACAGTTCAAGCTGGTGAAATGGCTTATAATGGTGTGAGCTGTTTATCATGGCATGGACTTGGTCCTCTGGTGAGTACTGGACCGAAACATTTGACTGGAAATGCTATTTATGTTCAGCTAATGGATATCATTTTCAAAGCCATTCATGGACTTCAATCTGCTCTGTATTTTATGGAGGACAATGCGCCATGTCAATCGGCTCACAATTGTTCGCGATTGGTTTGAAGAACATTCTGGACAATTTTTTTTTTTCCAAAACTCTTAATTTATTCTTCCAAACCTATTCCATCGCCCGACATGATCCGACATCGGCACAATGGACATCATCGAAGGTTTTTTCCAAAATCCTCACCATCAATGCTAAAAACAATTATGGACGTCTATCGAGGCATGGCTCAATATTCCTGCAGAAGACGTTAACGACTTGTTGAGTCCATGCCACGTCGGTTGCTGCCTTAGCCGGGCGAAAGGATGGCCGTTTTTGAGTTTAGGAATAGCCATGACTTTTGTCACGGTTGAATACGGTGGTTTTGGAACGATATGGGTTTCATTTTTGGCGAAAAATCACGAAGAATCGATGAATGTGTGAGCCTGGTGCATTCAGTGTATTTCGGTATATAATCGAGATTTGCGCAGTTTGAGGCCCAAATGGAATTATTTTTGATTTTTACCATGTTCATAAGGTATGTAATTTTATATATGTTTATAAATCAATTTTTGACATGTATTAATTATTATTTTAAAGACAAATTATTTCAAAAACAACTAAATGTTTTAAGCAATGCCATAGTTTAATTACTTAGATGGATGATGGATTTCTTTTATGATGGTTGTCATAATCATCATTGGCAACAGCCCCATAGTGGGCCAAGGTCTCTACCTACTGGCAGATTTCCAGAAGGAGATGTTTTTATTTTTGCTCAATTAATTGACAGTTCAAAAATCGCCGGAATCAGTTTTAGCGGGACCTCACAAAACCAAACGTAGATTCAAACACTAGTATGATAGTTGTGATTATAATGAAATTTCATGAGATGTATAACAAATTCAACCTAAAAGAGAATATTATTGATAGATTGATTGGTTTTAAATTGAAAAAGTACCTTTTCTGGACACAAAATAGTGGGTTTCTTTCTTTTTTTTTTTATTTATATGTATGCCTGCACTGACTGAGTCTTGTGATAAAATCCCCAGTTTGTTATAATGCTTGAAAGACAAGAACAATTTAAGACCAGATCCTTGAAAAAAATATTGATTAAAATTATAATGAAAACTGTCCGAAAATTGTGGACACAATAGGGAAAAAAAAATAGAAGAATGTCAGTGTAATTGGGAAATATTATAATTTTCAGTATGAGGTTCTTTGGCTTCTTGCAGTTAGAGTACGAGCGAAACCCGATTTCATGTCAGTGTGCTATTTATTGAATTCAATAATGGATAGATTTTCAAATTCAATTTCAATCTGCTCTACTACTGTGCTTAAAAAGTATTATTTTTTTTTACCAAAAACTCTTAATTTATTCTTCCAAATTTATTAATCGCCTTCAAAGTAATCATCGGATTTTTACAATATTTTAATCATTTTTTTCAATCCTCAATGCATGCTAAAAAGTCAATCGAAAGAGATGGCCTTTCAAGCGATTCACTTTTAAATCTCTTACCATGATTCAAAACGGTGTATGTGGTTTTTGATGTTTTAAAAGCCAAAGTTTCAATGTAATACGGTGATTATGGAACGATATGGGTTTCATTTTGGCGAAAAAAAACAATTTCAAAAGTTTGAGCAATACCATAGTTTAATTACAATTAGTATGACGCGTTTGAGGCCATAATAAATTGACCGATGTATAAAACTAAATTTAATTAATGAATATAATCTCTAGATTGTAAATCCCGGTTTTCAATCTACGTTATTTTTATTTTTATTTTTTTTTGGTTCTACGAAACTGTTTGTCTTAATTCGCCTTTTTAGACTGTTGAAATCTCTAAACATTTCTAGAAGAGAAATTAGGATCAAGAATTTGCAATGGAAACGCTTATACAACATTCTGAACGTTTTGTCATTTGATTTAAATTTAACCAAGTTCTTGCTCTATTAATTCAGACAGTTCAAAAATGGCCTTTGGAATCAAAGTTTTCGAATCCATCTGTGGTATCACAAAACCAAGTCGTTAGCTCAAACACTAAACTGTAGGTATCTAATTAGCCAAAAGGGTTTCAAAAATGATGTCAGAGCGACAAACCAATCAAACCTAAAATTTAGATGTGTTGAAATTTGTATTTATTTTTTGTTGAAAATGGGTCTTACTTTTTGGAGTGAATACGACTTTTAATATACGCCATACTTTCAAAATTTAAAAATGGGGGGGGATAAAGGAAAGGGATTATTTATGTTAAGTTTTAATCCTAGTCTAATGGTAACAGAATAAAACAAAATACAATTACACATGTTAATAGAAATAATGGGACTGTTTATTGTATTAAAATAAACGTTATTCATTGTTGATATTTAATGTCTCACGTTTAAATGAGTTGAGCAGGAAAATGAAAATAATGCTTTTTGCCCCCTTCAATCTTTATATTAATGATAATTATTTTTTGTTGTTAATAAGAAAAAAATTAAAAAAATAGTTTTTCTGCTACTTTAGAAGTTGTAAAAAGCCATTGCATGGTATATATACATATACCATGCAATGGTATTTTACAACTTGTATTTTTACAGCGGTGTTTTACAACTTGCTGTGGAGCGGCGAATGTAATATGCATATACTTTACTTTGTCTGATTAATTTCTGATTTCTTTGTTTTGATACTGAATGCTATATTTTACGTAAGAACTAATGAACAATTAGAAATAGTTTATATTCTTCAAGCAGTTTAATTTCATTTATTCATCTATATTTAGTGTTCTAAATTGGCGAGTTTAATGCAATAATTTATACATCTATTTAAATACTGAATATATTATCTTTTATTTCTCTTGATGCCACCTGGCAACTCCTTTTCGTTCCCCCTAGAATTTGAAAATGAACCAATTAAATTAGCTTATTCAGTGCCTGCACAGCTTGCACTCGCTTCAACATAATCTATCCGTTAAACAAATGGCACTAAATTGGGCCATTATTCAAACCAAACTTCCATAAATAAAAACAAATAGCGATTATTGTATTGGCTCATACTTGCACTTGTCGACTTTCTTCATAATCATTTGCCCGACGCTCTAAGATCATTAGAGAACTTTCGAAATTGTCCACTTTCTATATTCCCAATCTGTGCTAGGAGCGGATGCCTTTAATCTCGAACATCCATCTGTCATTATTTCGGTAATTCGACTAGAAAGATGCCCTAATGCTCACCGCAGCATCTTCTGCACCTCAAGCCGGTGTTGTAGCCGTTTCCTTAATTATGAGTCGGAGAAATTTTCTTGGTGTTTGGGGGCACCGTTTCTCTGTGCCCTCCCCCTTCCCCTCGCCATGTTGCGCTATGCGGCGGGAAGCAGATGTCACGCAAGAAACCCCACGTGCCGCGTGCTTGGATACTTAATTTTCAAATCTCCCCCCCTTTGTCACGTGCCACTCGTTTGCACGATCATTACGACACTGCCCCCCCCTCCCACCCTGTGCAGCAAATGGCGCATATTGCGCCAGTTCCGGTCAGACGATTTTCTGGAGACAACCCTTTTTTTATTTATTTGATGCTGGCCTGACGTCCGCGACTCTGTTGTTTATAATAATATTTGTTATCTGATAAAGATATCTTTTTTTTAATTTCTTTTTTTCATTATTATCACTCATTGTCAATGAAATTTGTCAGTGCGTTATTTTTGTTCATCTTTTATTTGCTGATAAGGAATTTTTAATTAAAGAGTATTTAATGTTTTTTTTTTTTTTTTTTTTAAAGAAGATAATTTCATATTGAAGAATATTTTTATTATGTATTTATTATAATTTCATTAAAATTTATTAAATAAATGCTTGGAAACTCTTCATACATGTGCTCTCCATCAGAACTGTCTTTTGCTGCAATAATAGTTTCAATGTAGCTGTTGTATAAAAGTCGTTTTAATTTATCAATTGATTTTATCTATTCGATATTTGGCTTTTAAAACAATATTTATATCAGATTTTTCTGCCTAAGATATCTATTTTTTTCCTTGTCATAAAAACAATATTTATTACCTTTGGTTCCTTCATTTCTGTGTACAAATGTGAAATTCGTTTCTTTTAATTGTTATAATAAGATCATTATAATTATCAAAAGGGATTTATTCAATGATGTGTGTGTCTAATCCCCAGTGTCCTGCAGTGTGGGAAGGACATCCCATGAGTAGTATACTCTTGGAAGGAGGGAAAGGGAGGGGGGCAGCATTGTGATGGAGAACCCGTAAGTAGAAGTCTGGCTTGACTCCGTCACGCTGAAGAAAGGGAGCAGTACCTTACGGGAGAACTTTTCGGGGAAACTACCCCGAATTTATTTATCGTATGGAAGAAAACCTGAAAACTCCTACCATGTTGTCCGACTCACGAGCCAACATCTCAAACGCCATCGAATCTCCTCGCTTATTGAAACAGTGTGTACAACAAAGCTGCCCGACAGATAGCCGCCATATATCAAACTCATTAATGAGCCTAGTTAATTTTATCCTTTCATCGTCATATGGTGTTCCTAATGCTCACCAGCGGCACACGTTACGAGTCGGGCCTTCTTATTTGCTAACTGTGTCATTGCCAATTTTATTTTATTCTAAATATAAACTATTATTTTATTCTCTTCGTCAAAGTTAATTATACCCATCAATTACTTAATATTTCATCATATTTTTTTTTAGACGAATTTCCTAACTTTTCTATTTGCAGTTCATTATTCTTACAAACTAAATCCATCCCACCATTATTACAGTGAGGAGAATAATTTATTAAAATATTTTTTTTTTTTAACTTAAAAATATAATTTCCAAGAAAAACAAATCAGACTCATTAAAGAACCTAGTTAATTTTAACCTTTGCATCGTCACATATTGGTATGAATCTCATAATTTTCCATCGCCTTCAAAATCCTTACTAATAAACCAAACATATCACATTACCATCGTTAATTAATTTCCACACAATAATTTATTTAAATAATAATAAACAAAAACTATGAATCACAAACATATTTTGAAGAAAAACAAATCAGGACTCATTAAAGGAGCAAATGAGTGTGGCGGTACTCTTAAAAAGCGCCTTCTAAATGCAGTGGATGACTATGTGTTCGCCTTTCTTATGCGTCCATCAATCTCCATCAAGAGAGAGCCGCGTGGGTATTCAAAACCACAACTGTGGGCCGCGAGCGCTCGTCAGAGGGGTCACTCAAGAGAAGGCCTTCCTCGAAGGTCGGTCACTATTAGGAAGGGATTCGCTTCCTCCAAGCCTTCACGTCATCGCTGTGGCGTCTAAATTTAAATATAGGAAGTGTTTTCAGTTTTACATTGGAAAATGGGCTGCTTATGTGTGTTTGTGAGTTAATGTTTAATCTTGGACATGAGCGAGATGGCTTATAATAAATGACATAATAATAACAGTCATGTAAAATTACCTATTTTTTTTTTCATATAGTTATTTTATTTATCACTAATAGACCCGGTAATGCTTCGACATTGCTAAATTTGAGGATATATATATGAGTTAGGTATAGAACTTTAATGGCATTTATTTATTATTTTATTCAATTGAAATCACATGTTTTTAAATTGGGTACAATAAAGCATTGTATATATTTTTTTAATTCTATTTCTTTTTTGATATTTTTTTCCCCTTATTCAGCTTTTTAATTGATACCACAGTTTGAGGCCTGATGGCCAATTGACTAGCGCTCTGGCCGTTGGTACCCAGTTTGAGGCCTTCAAGTTCGAATCTTCCAAAGTTCCGATGGCCAATTGATAGCTCTGGCCGTTGGTAAAAACCATAGTTTGAGGCCTGTAATAAACTGAAATTTGTATTTGATTATCTGATTAGCTCTTTTATCTGTTTATTTATTTGAGGCCTGAAGACTTGGTGTTGGCCAAAAGTAATTTAACATTTTTATTTCAAATAACATCTGGTGTTCGGTAAACTGAAATTTGGTTTCTGATTGTTTTAGTTTATTTAGTCATGGATGTTTGGTTCATTTTTATTTCAAATAAATCCACTTTAAACCATAGGTATCGGTTCAGAATCCATGACTGTCTAAATGAGTTGGGTGGAGGACTGAGAACCCTACCCCGTAAAAAGGAAACATCTCCTGTCTCGAAATCTTCCAGTAGGCAGACCATGGGGTGTTGGCACCTCTGATGATGATTTCAAATACCATGTTATTGTAGTTTTTACGCGTTAATCTAGATGTGCTCATGGTGCTAATACTTTATATCAATAATTTATTCGCGTTCTGGCATGATTAATTTTAATTAAAATGGGTTATAAAATGAATTCATCAAACAGAAAAAAATATATATGTAAAAGAATTTACTTCTCAGATTGATTTAGTTAATTCGAATGTACACAATGGCTTTTAAAGTGACCAATCATTCAAAATAGCTAAGATATTCTTAATAATATAGGTTTTTAATTTAAACGTGTAGTCAATGTAGAATTTTAATAGTTAATATAAACTGTTATGTTCTGCAAGTAATCATTATTTTCAATTTTGCTTATTATGTAACCTATTTTCCATCTCTTGTGTCAAAATATCAAGCGTTCGTTTTCAGGTGTTAGATTAAAAGCGGTTTTTCTATTAAAATCTACATCAGCTGAAATATATATTTATACAAATCTGATGAATTAGTTGAATCGAATTACAAGTTTGAATTACAAATCTGATGAATTTCCGAATTATGACTAAAATAATCATCCTTGATCTGGCGGCCTGATTGGCTAACGCTGTGGCCTTTGGTACCACGGGCATCAGGTTTGAATCTTGGTGGTTGGCTAGTTTGTTAAGTATATTATATTACCTGCTTGTTAAAATAAAATGTTACAACTCACATATTTACTATATGAAATACTGTAGATTATATATATATATTCACGTAAGTAATCTGAAAAGAATGTGATGTTAAATAATTTATTTTTGAATGTAAGATAATAAATAAATTTTATGTTTTAAAATGGTGCTTAATTTTCCTTTTTAAAATTATTTCTTCACTGATAAGTGGGTTCTATATTGCATGTTGTAACCGTGCACACTGGTCAGGTTCGAATCCTGGCGGTAGCATGGATGTTTGTGAGTGGTTCGGAATCCGCTTTAAACGATAGGTCCCGGTCTAATTAGCCCAAAGTATGCTCAAAATGACCGTAGAGTGACAAACCAAACCTCCATGATCTAGATTTGTTGCCACAGGCATGTAACGTGTCATGCTACATATTCCTATTTTCACTACATTTGCCTTTTTAAAAAAAATCATAACCATGGAATATCAAAAATAATATGATTTCTGTCCAACATTTACGATAATTTTGTGTTACGCTATATATAATTTATAATTTGTTCTATGAAAAATATTTTATTTCAAATTTATAATCATCTAATATTTCATTTTATTTTTATGTTGTCTATGCCTTTTATATGCTGATTTGTTTTTATTTGTATGATGTCTTATTTAGTCAACTTATTTTTTTTATTTGCAGATTTGATGTAATATACAAAAAGACGGGAATTTTTACAGAATTACGACAACATTGCTTGACTTTTGTTAGCATGTGTGCACTCTTGCCTAGTCCTATAAAAAGGTGAGTTTTCCGATTCCTACTTGTATATATATATTTTTTTTTTTTACTAATATTTTT
This sequence comes from Caerostris extrusa, assembly GCA_021605095.1. Taxonomy (NCBI): domain Eukaryota; kingdom Metazoa; phylum Arthropoda; class Arachnida; order Araneae; family Araneidae; genus Caerostris; species Caerostris extrusa. The sequence goes on from BPLR01007251.1 coordinate 140,200, forward strand.
ATAGTCTTTTACAAAAAAATTAGAATTTAATATCCTATTTATTCAATTGCACCGCTGTTTAAATATTTATACGCTGTATTGTAAGTTATTAAAAGTATTTTGCGTTATTTAGGTAAGTCGAAAATTTATGCGTAATCAAATCTGTTTAGTAGTAAAGCATAATTAATTATTAATTATTTTTTACATAGAATATTAAAGTATTCTTTTTTTTTTCTTTATAAAAATTCAATAACGTCATGACCAAATTGATGATATAAACTCTCCAGAAAAATTGTAATTATTGTGGAGTATTATTAACTCGGTTGGAAGTTGATGTAGGATATTACTAAATTGAATCTTTGACTGATCTGTGTGAAGTACCGTTTCTAGAAATTTTTATTAAAATTCAATGTGTTAAATGTTGATGATGATAAAAGATGTTTAGATGTTGCTGATGTCAATGTGTTAAAACAGAAATGACATTCTTAATCATTGAACACTCATCTTGCTCTTTCTTTAACTTGAAGAACAATTCCCGACGGTCAGGAATTTTGTGCTATCTATAATCTTGTTTGAAATTATTTTGGTTCTGATATTTGATAATAATATAAATAAATAAATATCATTTTGAAAGTATACAATTGCCACTTCACATTGCATTGCTTGGAACATCAGTGGGTTGTGACTCATCCTCAGTGTCCTGCATCTCGGGACGGACAACCCATGAGTAATCTACTCATGGATGGAGAGAAAGGGATCAGTTTCTGTTGTTGATGGAGCACCCGTAGGTAGAAAGACTGACGTGGCTCTAAGTCGTTGAAGAAGGAGGACAATGTCTTTTGGGAGGATTTTTAGTGAAGAACTTATCCCGCGTTTGCGTATTGTAAGGGAGAAAACCCGGAAAAACTCTCATCAGGTAGTCTGAGTGTCCAGACAAGATACTGAATATCACAAACGACCAGGGGCAGCTTCTGTTTTGATCGAGCACCTTTAGGTAGAAGTCTGACTTGGCAACGAGTCGCTGAAGAAAGAGAGCAGTGCCTTTCCGGGGGACTTTTAGAGGGAACTATCCCATTTATGTATCGTATGGGAGAAAACTCAGAAAACTAATTCTAATAATTAATGATGCAGCACCCGTAAGGTAGAAGTCTGACTTCCTGAGTTGCTGAATTAGAAATTCTGAGGGGAACAACCTCATCTGCAATAGTATGGAGAAAACCCGAAAGAAAAGTCGACTCACGAGGCAAGATTGAACATCACAAATAGAATGTCCTGCTTATTACCACTAGCGGATTGAACCTCAGCCCTAATGTTCATTAGCGGCACACGTTGCTACCATGAGTCGGGTAGTGTGTTTTAGATCATTACCTAAAGTGTGAGTCCAGACCTTCAAGGGAATCGCGAAAGAAAATTTCGAACCGTTAATATCGTTCCGTTTAAACCGAATCGTTTAATATTTTATTACCTTTTAATTTTTTATTTACACATTAAAAATTGTCCTTTTAGTTTTGCAATAATTTTTTTAAAATTTATTTACTTTATTGAAAGTATTACGGTCATTTTTTATTCAATATTTATTTATGAATATTTTTTCAAGGTTGTTTTGTTACATTTATATAACAAAATATGAAATTCATGCAATGTTGTTTTTATATTTTATGCATACCAATGGTAGAGTTTCGGAAATTTTTAAATTTGAAAGGAATCGTTACAAATTTATAAATATGAAAAGGGGGCCGAACGAACCAACAACAAGATTAAGAACTATTGGTTAAGGTAGTTTTGATTGAAAAAAATATGAACGAATCACGTTCTTCCGTGATCTTAATTTAATAATAGTGCCTATTTTTGAGATAATGGCGTTGTTGATGAAATAACACCATTGAAAAATAATGGTAATAATAATGTTAAACTATATTAATAAAATAATGGTAAATCAAATTAATGATGTCTGATGAATTTTCGAAAATTTTATAAATAATTTATTATTATTATTTTGAGGTTCTTCAATTTTACCATCAATAAAAAATGAACTTTCATCTATAACCTTGAAGGTGTTAAATTGTATCCATTTTCTTTAGTCATTAAGGTAAAAGTTTTTTCATTTCTGTTATGCAATAGTCTTTGTCGAGGAATGTCAGAAATGGAGCGCGACAAAAGAGGGGAGGTAAAAAAGCAAAGTCAATTTTGCAGCGTGAGTGAAGCGATATTCATATATTCAGCCCATAACTCACCCAGTGGCGTGGGCATGCCTTCGATGTAGGTTGCGGCACAGAGGTGTTTATAGGCCGCCTGTCCTTGGAAATGAAGGTCTCCGGTCACTACGCAATGGATGCCTCTATATCGTGTCTTCGTCTGCGATAAATTCCACGAGCAGGTTGCCCGAATAATTTAGAGTTCTTGTAGTCATTGATCTAGTCCGGATTTTTTTTTTTTTTTCCTCTGTCTTCTAATTTTGTAATGTATGTCTGTCTGATATGATTCCCAGTGGCCTTTACAATGTCTGGGAAGCTAATATCGTTATTTCTGTGGAAATACCTTCTTCGATTCTGAACTTTCTCTATAATTTTGTTGGTTAATATTGAAAGAAAATCCATTTCTGGAAAAAGAACCTTAATAGGTTAACACGGAACTTTAGCTTAACTGTAATCTAATCTCGCTTTTGTTCTTTTTAGCTTTTGCATACGGGTATATGTGATTGTAGACATTTCTGGATAATTGGTAATGAAATAAAAAAAAAAATTATTTTAATTAAAATAATTCGTCCTGTCTTTCCTTAATACATAATAAATAATAATAATACTTAATAAATAATTCCTCCTGTATTCACTTTAATTTTTATAATATATTGCCTGTCTGATATTCCCCAGTGGTCTTTTACAATGTCTGGGAAGCTAGTCCAGTTAATTTTTGCGGAAATATCTTTTCTTATTCTCGATTTGGCATTTGAGTTTTATCTGTAATTTTGTTGGTTATTATTGAAGGAAAATCCGCTTACCTTAATAGGTTAAC